>CAEGAE010006261.1:0-68084 GCA_903067095.1 Girardinus metallicus
TTTTTTTCAAATTTTAAACTATATGTAGCTGCAAAAAAAAGTTCTGGACTCCAAATTTCCAAAGCAACACAGATGATGATAGAGTAAGGCAGAGAGGTACAGTATTCTGTTGGAAAAAAAAAAAAAGATGAAACGCATCCATAAGAAAGTCAAGTCCCAAGGTTTAGTACAAATCATCAAAGTCTATGCAAACATACTATTAAGGTCTGCAGACTAATAAAACACACGGTTGCTCCATACTGCTAAGATGGTGAGCACACAGGCATTCTGAGTGTTTTATGGCAAGTTTCCAACTTATAAGAAACATAGATTAATTTTGAGTAATAACTGCAAGATTCACAATTTATTTTCATTTTATGAACATCCAATCGATCAATCCATCTACCCATCTCCTATGTCTACCCTGAACAAGATGCCCTCGTCTTGTCATGGCACTGGCAATGATCAATGAAATATTCACTGAATTCTAAATATCTCATGTTTGCATCTGTTGTTGCCATGATTAAGAATTTATTGCGTGAACAAGTTTATTCACTAGTGAAATGTATGTCTTATTTAATGAAATTGCGAAATTGTGGTTTTCAACATTATCAGAATATAGACAAAGATTTGCGCATGTTTTTAATGTTAATGCAGCTATTGACAGCCTTCTTTATTTCTTTTGTAAAAAAAAAGTGCTTATTTTTGCTGAAAACATATCCCTCCAGTTGTTCAACACAAGTTAAATAAGCTGATGTTAGCTAGTTAATTAGTCAGGCTAGCTGCTTGGATAGCTAGTTTTCATTCAGCAGCTTAATAGACATGTCACTAGTCCTTTGAGGGACTAGTGAGGGATTCTGGTTTCTGGTACTGTACGGGGGTACCAGAAACGCGCAGATACCTTTCCATCTGGAACCTTTGGATGTAAAAAAAAAGAAAAAAGCTAGTAAATTTTTAACCAGTTGAAATTTATGCAATTAATCAAAATTAACATGTTAAAGCCCCAGCCTTAGTTGTGATAATGTTTGATTGCACAAAAGCAGTTCAATACTCGTTCTGAACCACTTAGTTAGCTTGTATAGCATAGCTAGCTTGTATGGCTAACTCTTAGCATATTCTGAAATAAATGAACAATAACAACAGCTTACCTTACTGTAATAATTGTGATAGGGTTCGTTTATTTTCACACCTCGTTTTTCATGACCAGAAATGTTTAAAAATAGCCACATTTGTTCATCCTGTAAGAAGGCTGTAGCATTCCTTCAGTGAGTCGGCCACCAAAGTGCAACATCAGGTTGGAGAGGGCCAATGCTGCTTTTGTGTCTCCCCCTAAAAACACGTCCTTCCCTCTTTGGCCTTTCTCTGGCATCTAATTTAAAGAAGTTTACAACATAATAAGGCTTTGATCGAAAACTTTTAGCGGTTTTTCACTTTGGTATACTTTGGTAAAAGAAAATGGTCAATGCCTAATCATAGCGCATGAAGCTAAAAACAAACATAATTTTCCTAACGCAACAGAGGCCATGTTTCAAGTCAGTCTTGAAATAGTCAGGTGTGCTACAGAGTCTCGGTGCTATTTGTTCTCTCAAGCTATTTATCACAAATTACAGTAACACTCGCGGGTCTGGCAATCATCCACTAGTTTCAACTTCTTTCCTTTTTGTCATAGATCCTTTTCCTGTCGGTTTTGTTGTTGCTGTGTTTTGTTCACTTAAGTTTGAATTACACTGAAATGTGTTGTGTCTATCTACCAGCAGAAAAAGAGACCAGATGGTGAGATTAACATTCTAGGGTAATAAGACACGGCGGTGAGAAAAGAAAAGGGCCTCCGCATGTGCATACAACCGTCCAATCTGAAAATAACCATTTCACAAGACAGAGCGCAGAACAGAACGACATGTCCATCAAAGGAATTCGTCCCGACATTTCACGAAGGAACGAGCTGGACGTAATTTACAAGAGTCCGCTCTTCTTTTTCTGATATAATCCTGAGGCAGGTGTGGCTATGCGTGAATGCAAGTCACAAGTTTTAGAATTTGATGTGATTCAGCATAATTCTTACGTTTTTACTTGGTCGTCTTTTTTTTTATTATTATTATTTTATGATGCTGGCTTCTATACCCTGAGAGTTCTAAGTATGTCCCAGTTTTGAATAAGTGTGGAAAAAAAACCCATCAAAAGCGTCATTAGCAATATGCAAATGTTCTCTGGCAATGACTGAGAACACAGCCTTACTAACAGACTCACAGTGCTTTGCACATGAAGGTGTGGCTTCAGTTGGTAATTAAATTTGAATGCTGTTAATTGCTCCGAATAACTGTGTTGCATGTAGGTAAAAGGTCAAGGGGAGTCACTGAAGCTAAATCAAAGAGTGACCTTCTAAAATGACTCGATTAAAGGGAGAACACACCCACCACAGGGCTGTGGAAAAGTATTTGCCTCTTCGCAAATACTTTTCCACAGATTTTGTGGAAAAGTATTTGCGGATTTTGTTTTTGATTTATTGTCAAAAAAACAACCTTGTTCAATACAAAAAAAAATGTACCTCTAACAGTGCTGTTCAATTTTAAGGGAATGCATTGTCGAAACCGATCTACCCGTATGAATGAGTAATTCTGCCTTAAAAATAATAACTGGTTATGTCACTCTGCAGCAGTATTCCCTGAGTGGATTCAGTCATTTTGGTTGAACCGTGTGGAAGACTTTTGTGTCACTTTCCTTACTATAATTTGTTTTATTTTGCAACATTGGAGGAGTATGAACTGTCACCATCCACGAGATTTTGTTTTATTTGTCACACATGGTGTTCCGTACTCAGTTCAATCTTAAGTTTCAATATGCCACACGTTAACATTTGTTGTTTTCTCACTATTTCCCCCTCATTTCTCCTTTTCCTAATCATGGTCTTGTCACAGCTGCAGTGCATTCATTTAATTTGGTTTACCAATGTTTCCATAATCACCTCCTCAGCGGCAGCTAACATCTGTCCGATTAGGGTACTCCTGGTCAGATCCTTCCGTGGTCATTCTTTCTTCATTTGCCGTCTGGACCTGTATTTTTCTTTTTAATAAATTACTACAGGAAGAAGAAACAGATCAGATGTGGGTTGTTTTTTCCATTGCAAAAATGATACATGGAAAGAGAGCAAAATTGGGGATGACTCATGTCTCACAGTAACAAGACATACGGTACTTGCAGACAGTTTAATTCGAACACTATGCGTCTGAGCCACTGTGTTGCAGGTTATTCATTTATATATATTTTTTCTCAAAGACATCAAAGCGTTGTCCGTAATGAAACTCGTCTGGAATCTGAAAAGAACTTGCCACATTTTTGAAATTCGGATGATGAAGGTAACCGCCTCCCTCGAGCCAAACAAAGAGTCAAACACACAGGATCAGCATCCAGTCAGTTTAAAAGTAAGGAATCCTGTGAGCACAAACGGTGAAAAGTAATATTTTAGAAAGTTTAGTTTGCGTTCAAATGCTGGAAGCAATAACGCAAAGACAAACAGTCTTACCAGCGTTGTTAGCTACACAAATAGAATCAGCAATGCAATTACTCCTTGCCATGTACACAGTAATGTTTCGCAGGTCTGCCTGGTCTCTTAAGAATGTGTGTTGCCTTTGATGTGCTCTCAGTTTGAACAGTGTGTGTGAACTGGTTCGTGGGAGTGGAAGTCACAGTGCTCTGTTATGTTACACTGTAAGAAAAATGTCAGGAAAAAAAACTAAACAAAAAAAAAAACATAAAATATCCTGACAGAAAATCACTAGGATGTTTTCTGTAAATCGTAAGGACATTTCCGTCAACTGTAAAACACGTTTTTATCGTGATTTAACAGTTTGTCATGTTTAATTTATTCACATTTCTATTAATCCAAAACTGGAGTTATTTGTGTTTTTGGATAATAATTTTTTTTTGGACCTAACAATAGAGTAAAATCTTTCTCAAAAACTTGGACTTAGCTGAAGTTGCCCGTGGTTCACTTATGCTAAAAATCTCATTTAACAGCACCATGCTGGCATTTGATTGGCACAGTGGGCGAACTTGATTATAATAGAAAGGTGGGCAGAGGCAGCGTCCTGCGAAATCAACCGTCTACGAAAGAGACAAACTGCTTTGCTAAGATTAAAACTGACCCCGTTGTTACATGAACCTCTATAAATGTTCTTGTTGAGTTGTGTGTGAACGCTTCCCTGCTTGCAGAGCCAATTTAGCACCAAGATGCAACGTCCAGCTCAACATGTAGCTGTTGGCTTTTCCATGTCGCTCAGCAGCCCAAAACAAACAGCAGACTATTTTCACACCGACTGTTCTCCATTACTCATTCATTTCATTATCCATAAAACTCTTTGTTTATATATTATGATAAACTAAGAAGCCATAATTCATTGTGGTTTATGAGGGAAGGTGCTCAGACTCTTGCTGCATCAGAGTGGTTTCTTCCATAGTAAACCTGGAGCAGGACTCATTAAAATTTCAGGGTGATCAGATCACACATCAGCCAAGGCAAGATGGAAGTGAAGCCTGAAATCTTACATTTTCCTTACAGGGATCGCAGCCTGTTGGAAAGTGAAATAGCCCTTTAAGGTTTTCAGACATGGGACTGGAAATGGAAGTCAGGAGATTCAAAAGTTAAGACTGGGAGGTTAGACGACAACAATAAGTAAGGCTTTGACTGACCTAATTCAGGTACCTTTGCAGGTACCGTTTCATTTGAAGGTACCTGCAAATTTGTCTGTTTTAAGTTAAAATCTCAAACATGGCAGCCTGACATGGAAAAACTCCTTATAGCAACTGCTAATAAATGGTTTATCGACAATAGTCACTGGATTTTCAAATGAATCCGTTGTACACTTTGTTCAGTGCACTGTTTTTTGTGAATCTGTTGTGACAATTTTCAGTTGGCTTGCATTGCTAAGAGAAATTAGCTTATTGATTTTCCAAAAAAAGACACATTTTCCCTATTTTTCTATTTGAAAAAAAAAATGATTGCCTCAATAATTCATCTTTTCTAGTACGTGTCCAAATTTTTGTAGAATAAGGTAACACCTGCCTTGTACTGGAACTACAGGGCCACTTTATATGAACGTCTTGAACGACGTCTATTTGTAATTCAGTCTTCACAGATTCACTCGAACCAACAAAAACATAAGAACCTACGTGTTCGTCAAAACACACCGGACAACACCTACATATTTTAATATCTTAAATGTTTTGTTTTTTATCTCTTTATCTCACTGCATTCCTCTGAAATGGAATGTATGCAGACACCATTGTATTGATGACTGCAGTAAAAACAACTCCTCTGTTGTAGCTATTCATCTTACCTTGGACTGCATGGAGGCTGTGCCAGTCTGTGGGTGGTTCTTTAAGCCCATACACTGTTTTAAGAGTTTAATAATTCACAAAGAAAGCAGTTTGAATCAAACAAAGGTAAATCTGTCAGCTAAACCGAGACCGGAGCATCATCAACACCTTTTCTGCGTGTTTATGGAGGCGATAGCAGAGCAGGGTAGTCTAAAAAACAAACATGTTTTGCTTTGTAAATGGAAAAAAATACCACATGCTTGACGGTGCGCTGAAATAATTTGCATTCACTAACACAAATTTGTACCAAATCAGCTTCTGTAAACGGGAAGAACTTAATTATATCAACACTTACACATCAATACACACCAGTAAGCTTGTTTTGGATACTGTTTCACCTCTTGTCACCGTCAAGCAGATGTTAACTGTGGAGAGCCTTACGTCACCCGGAAGCCCCTTAATCCCCCCGGGCCGACCCAGCTGTGAGGCCAAGATAAGCAGTGACCACCGATGTGTGGTTGCACAAATTGCAGCAGCCGTGCAGATCACCGCCTTGCTGTCTCACCAATGAAGCCCGGGCAAACAAAAAGAGCTGCTGTTTCTTCACGTTTACCACTAAAACCCCTTCCCCTCCTTGCCTCTGAAATAGAGATGTGAAGTTTGAGCATGCGACAGAAAAATGCCGTATGGGCTGAATTCACAGCAGCGTATTTAAACGTGTTGCTGTGCGTCAGTGTGTTTCTGGTGGAATGTGTGGCGCGCCGCAGTTTGACAGCAAGCACAGGCTGGAGGATCATTATATAAGGGGGCTGCGGGGAGATTTAAAACGACCAAAACATCGGCTTGGAAGAAGCAACACGTCGAGTTTTCTACGCCAAGCTGGCCCAAAATAGTTTAAAAAATATTTTTTTTTTTACAGAATGATGAATTACAGAGTAAGGAATACCATAAGGAAATCTTCTATTCACACAATCAGCATTGTTTGCCATAAATCCTCACAGGTCTATTACATCATGTTTTCCTGTACTGCAGCCGTAGCTGGCGAACACTTGTAGGAAACAACGTGGTCAGCTAATGGCAAGACAAACATGATTCTAAGCGTGTCACTTTGGGGGTGGATGGGGAACTGTGACCCTACTTACATAACCCTCAGAGCCAATGAGTGATGCTCTGTTTTTCAGCAGCTCTGCTTCTGGATCTGGTCCGCGGCGAAATGCAGCCAGCGCAGGCTCGGCCGGGGATTACACGTGTCGTGTTTATGTTTCCCGTCTTTCTCCTGCGTGAAAGAACTTCACTGTGGGGTTTTATATGGAAAACAGATTCACGGGTGCTCACTGCTTCACGGTTACATAACTAAAGGCTTCATGAGGAGCTGAAGGTGTGGGATCAGAATACACATTCAGGGTCAGCTACTTCTGATTGTCACTCTGCTTTTTACATGGAGACTTGTGTTGTTGTTGCTTTGTTTGCCCTTCTACTTGTAGTTTTAAGACTAACTTTCTTGAAAGTCAAACCCTGCACTGGGTCTACACAGGACAATTACAACTTTTTTTTTTGTAAGTACTCATTTTTTTCCCCAATTTTTAATGTAGAGAAAGACCAGATTCATAGTGTGACTTTTTTTTTTTTTTTTATAAATTTTTCATTTTTACTGAATCTTTAGGGAGAAAAACTTTTTGTCACCAGTGTTATTAGTCATCAGTCCTTAAAAACTGAAAAGGAAAACGGGCCACCGATGGAAACCAGCTTGCTGACAGAGATAATCGGAGGCTCTGGCCCAGTAGAGATCATGTCAGACCAATCAGGTTGGCTCCGTCCCCGGGGCCCCCGTATGCTCACCATATCAGTCAGTTAATTCCGTAAACATAGAACCTGAAGGGAACGTGGAGCTTTTCTTATTTAATTTGGTAGAATCCTCTTAAACTTGACACCCACAAAAGTAATTCAATAAACAGATAATGGTGCGCTAAATCTACACTGCTTTACTATTACTCTATTAATAGGTGAAACTCATAAATCCACAATGTTTAGCTACTTTCAGCTGAGTCTGCGTATGTAAAAAAAATTTAGTGGCAAAATATTGAAAAATTATAAAGCTGTTTGTTAAAAAAAATATATTAAGTTAAATATTCTATTAAGACAAGGTATCAGTGAAATCCGACTCATCTTGACCCAGTTTTACTGGGCAAACAGAGCGAGGTGTGGCGACCCTTTTCATGACGCAGCTCCTGTTCTGGCACATTCTAGTACAGATGTCCAGCATGACATTCCACACCGCATCAAAGTTGATAAAAAAAATAATGCATTTTATCACAAGCAATACAGCGGATCTGGAATCTAAGAGACCATAATTGTTTTTTTGTTTTCTTTTTTTTTTTTAAACTGGGACAAAAATATCCAGAATACTGCAGCTGTGGGCTCAGCCTCTATTTCAACGCGAGTTCCAGTTGAAAAACACTTGTTACTAACCCTGGATTAATTAGCTCCAGCTTTGCAAGCCGTGCCTGCCAAAAATGATCTGATTGCTGGAAATTGGCTGCGCAGCATGCAGTCGCACAAAAACACAGTCACTCAGGAACAGGTATTTGAACTCTGCTGATTGAAAAACACCTTGTCCTTGCATCCCGACATTTAAAAAGTTCTGCAAATATGTTCACGGATGTGAGCATATTTGGTTTTTATGTCACGTTTTGCTTGGACAGAAAAACCTGAGCGTGCTTGGCTGTATTTTTAAATGTTCACCACTTGTATGCTAATTTTAGGGAAGCAAAGTGGTTAATTTTAAATTGTATTAGACCTCTTTAAACACCTTACCAGTATTTCAAGCTGCTGGTCTTTTTTTGTTTCCCTCTCTAGGCTTCAGATTGCTCTTCCAGCTTCCCCACAGTGCTGCTCACTCCCATAGACGAGGGCAAATCAAACTAAATGCTTTGGGGGTAAAAAGGGCAAACCTTGCTCAAAATATTGAGTAACTATGTTCTAATCTTGTGTCGGATTTTAGTCGTTTTAAGTTGGAATAAATGTGGCGGTGTTGTAATTTATTCCTCACCAGATATATAATGTTTTTCATTTAAAAATTACAAAAAAATTTGGATAAGGTAATCGTTCTCAATTGTTAAGTAATATTACCTGGACAACCCAATTGTTCCAAGTTGATTTTAAATAGCCACATGCACAAATGTTATAAAAGCAATTTTTACTGTTGTATATTAACAAAGTTTATAAAATCCATATTCACAGAATCAAAGTTATAATAATATGACCGGTAAATACGTTCCAGTACAATTTCGTACCGTTTCATGTCATTTTACGGATTAGTACGTACTTATCTCCTATTCTTAATGTTTTGATGCGGACATGTGTGGTGATATTGACACTATAGGGAGGCAGAGAAGCAGCCACATTGCAGAGAAAGTGGCCTCCAAGTCGAAGCTGCCGTTGTTGGACGCCTCCAAGTGCAGCCATTTCCCTCATTCTCCACCCCGAATCTTCAGCTCCAGGTGCGTTTGTTTACCTGCCTGCTCGGTCCCAGGCGGGAACGCTCGCGCGCTGGGGGGGCTCTGCTCCGCGAGCTGCACAAGGACGGGCCGTACCACCGCCACGATGAAGAGGAGGGGGGGAGTCAGCGAGTGAAACTAGGCTTTTTCTGGCGATATTAGCTAAACAGTAACTCTAGTCCCCGGACGTAAACCATGACGCCGATAAAATAGGATACCTAATGTTTCTAAAGAAGAATAATACACTTCAAGGGGTTTTAGTCGTCAGCTGTTCTGTTTATAAGTTTCTTTCTCCCCCCTTTCCAAACTCCGAGGCTCCATCTTGCCTTTTGATTGACCGCAACATATATGTGTTTTTTTTTCTGGGTGCAGAATTTTCCCCCTGCTGGAAAGAAATAAAGCAACAGTGGACGGCTGGGAAAGAAAAAGGCACGGCGGAAAATAAAAAAGCGGGTGAAGGAGAAAGTATCCTAACAGGAGCTTCGCGGGAAAAGTGGGGGGACAGGTTGGAAAAAGAGCAAGAAGAAACTGAGCAAGTGGGGAAGAGGAGACTTGCCATATATTTTTCTGGAGTCCGTTCATTTTATTGACAGCGAGCTTCAAATTAAAAGGTACGTCTCTGCTTATTTTTCTCTTCCGCGAGCACCAAATTGTTGAGGAATTATTCTGAACGCGTTTGTTTTGTTGTTGCTCTGATATTAAATTCTGCTGTGGTAGTAAATAATTTAAACGTTGAATGCTTAGCTAGAATGTATTCAACTCAAACCGCTGTAAAAAAACAAAACAAACTAATATCTGCTCGCACAAGAAATTGTTTTTAATTAACGCGAGAGCTTGTGGCAGAGTGTGTTATTGATGCGCACATGTGGCACAGCCTGTGGGCTCTTTGTTGCTCTCTCTCTTCCAGCCTCTTGCTACATACAGTGAGTGACCGCGCCATGGCAGGATATAGGCCGGTTGTGACATTTTCACACCGCACGAACTTATGTGATATATGGAGCGCCCCTCTTACCCCCCTCCTCTGCTCTCCTTCCTCCATTTCTTTACTGCCTTTCAGCCGCGTCCATGCTTGTCTTTGTGCAGTTAAACAGTCCACTCCACAGGGCTGCAGCTCGAGGCTGTTTCGTGGTTCAGTGCTTTTTATTTACGCGACAGCGGGGTTGTATTTTTCTTCTTCTTTTTTTCTCCCAATGCGAAGTGTTGGGACGGAGCCGCCACATTGCCAAATATGTGTCAATGTCAAATGGAGGTGTGTCCCCTGAGTGTGGCTTTAGTGGCCCCCGTGTTGGCTCGGATATGAGCACAAGAGAGACGACTGACATAAATGTCACAATAAAGGTGTGTTTCACGAGGAAACCCGCGGATTTCTTTTAGATATAGCTTATTCTTAGGGGGTGTTTTGATTCTGTCTGTCGTGCTACCTAGACGCGCACACATTCACTCACACAGAAGCTCGCGCGCAGCTCCTGTGAGTCATACCGCATTTGGACGCTCGCGCTGCTTGAGCGAAGTGGAGAGCCCCTGCTGATAGCGTGCACGCGCACACACTAAGATAGCCTCTTCGAAAGTAGGAATTGTGTTTCTTATTTGTTTTTAATTTAAATGATCAAAGATTTAAAAAAAAAAATGCGGGCCTACGAGGACACAGGAAACGCACCTGTACCTGCACGCGCTATGACAAAACTGATGGATGGACGGCGACGCAAACACAGCCACGTTCAGGAGAAAATGCCCCGGATTTTTTTTTTTTTTCTTGCTGGGGCGTGGTGTATATTCAGCACTTAAATCTCCACGTTTAATAAATATCAGAATGACTACAGCAGGAAGTCACTTCCTGCTGTAAACTCTAAATACATTATAGGAGTCAAGCAAAATTCACACTAATTTGTGTTAAAATTACAACTATTTGCTTGGAACTAGAAGCAAGCAAATAGCTGTAAGTTTGACTCTGGCTCCTTCCTTATGTTGTTGTGCCCTTTGGCAAGGCACTTAATACCAAGTTTCCTACTGATTGGTGTTTGAATGTGTGGATGTTTGTTAGTGTGGGTGAATGAATAAAGGAGATGCATGGTATAAAATGCTTTGCGTGGTTGATATGACGAGAACAGCATCATATACTTTCAGTTCATTTACTGATAAATACCATTTGGCACCAATGGACCTCAGTCGCCTCCACTGCATGCCAACATTTCTCAACAGGAGCCATTGGATTAATATTTCTTTAGTTGGTCAGAGGCGTGTATTTCAAAAACTGTACAATTTCATAATAAACACACCAAGATGAAAAAAGTAAATTTCCAATACAGGATTTCACAAATATACAACCTCTTTAAAATTCTTTCAAATCACTCAAACATTATTATATTGCTTCTATATGTCATCTGGGTCACTTGATGTAAGAGAGGCCATAAAGATTTAAATGAGATGGGGGGGATAGTAGTAATCAATGTCGGCCACACAAAGAAGATTTTTGTTAGCTAATGATGACTTTGCAGATTCGGTAACTTTTAAGTTTCTGACGTGGATTCTGATGCACTTTTTTTAAGTCTCACACTGTTTCCCTAAGGACTGATACTGCAATTGAGATTAGCGTTACAAAATCAGACAGAGGGACTGTTAAAGCTACCAGGGGTTTAGATATTTGAGCCAGAATATGACTGGAGAAACGAGCCATGATGACTGCTAATGTGGATGCTGAGGCTAAACTTGAAGTTGTACTCCCGGTCGTAGTTTTGTATTTAATTACTTCATGTTTATGTTCACCATTCATAAATACCATATCCTACTTACACGGCCTGACCTGGATAAGTGACATGCCAGTGTAGTCACACAAAATAATACACAAATCCAATGTATTTTGCATTTAGCATTAGTGCCTAAGCCGAGTGGAGAGTTTTATTCTGTGACTAGACAGAATAATTAATAATTGGACATGTTTTTCTTGTTTACTTGCTATAACGTTTTATCATTTCTTCGTATCAGTACCACCCCTTGGATCAAGCTTCATTTTGGAGACTAACTGGTTCAACTAGACCCACTGCCAATGTTTGCCGTTCATTCTTGGCAGTTGTGGTGAATGATGCAGTGGTTTTGCAAATCCCCTGAAAATAAACTCCTCATCACAAACAACTACCACAAATTTTTGTTGCCAAATTATCCAGTAATTTGTTCAGTACTCTCCTATACGACTCATATGTTTTGCTGTCATCTTACAGAACACAAATAAACTCAACTCAATAACAAATAAAAACATAAGCAGTTGTATTTGGGGATGGAAGATAAAACCGATTTTCGATTCATTGACGTGGACGATCACAAACATATGAACTGGATTAAATTTAAATTACGGTCAACGCTTAGCTTACATACACATCATCCAGCCTCGTTTGCATCAAATCAAAAACCACATGGACGAGTGTGACGCTATGAAACACAGAACACAGCCATGAGAAACTGTTAGATGGTTCCATCCAGAGGCAGAAGTAAAACAGTCGATCTCCATTGAAACGGTAAACCAGAAGAACATTGGGCTGGTGATGATGAAGATAACTCGGAGAATTCAAAGCTAATTACATTGCAACTGTTGCCACGGAGGGTTTGCAGTCATTGGAAATCAATGGGAAGTTGTTTGTCTTTGCTCTATGGAGAGTTCTTTGTTCGTGCCATCCCACCTCAAAGATATTTCACTGAATCGGCTACAACACCACCAAATCAACGTGATGGGATCACAAGCATCAAGTTTGCTAGCTCTAACTTTCGATGAAAGGCCCGGTTTTAGTCGGCATGTCATTGTGATTTACTGGGACTCTGATACAAGGGTTTGGCTCCTATCCAAGTCATCATTGCAATATTTTCAACATAACTTAAATTCTAAATAAGTGGCATTTTTTTTATTTAAATGTAGTTTTTCATTTTTAACCCTACAAGCTGTCCCATCATGTTCCCCATCTCTCTGTGCTCCAGTTAACGATTCAACTTCTCTTGTGCTTGTGAGCTGGTTGCATTAGTGGAAAGACATGACTGTACACTTCAAAGGATTTCTGCTCTTTTAATCTTCTACAAAGCATGGTTTATTTATTTAGGTCACGGTAACAAATGGTTCTGCAATGCTTCCTTTGTGTTCGTATGATTATTGAACAGATGCTGGGCTGTAGAAGAGGCACTTCCTCACCGTTAAGGGACATTTCATTTTGATAGATGTCACAATGACTCTCCAAACTGGAGGATCACTAATTGGTTTCAACATGCTGCGTTTCATCGATAGATCCAACAGTAACAATCGACCTTGGTGGTACCATGAAGCTGATTATCAATTCATAAAATTCACCAAGATTTTCAAAATATGTATTTGTTCATGTAAAATATGAACAAAGAATGGCTTTTGATAAACGTCTTACAGAAACATGCACCGCAAGAATCACTCAAGCCACTAATAATGAGCTGTTTAGTAGTTGCAAGATTTAATCCAGGCTTTGAAAATATAAATTGATCATATATTGAAGCTAGTCAGGTGAAATGGCTTAGGCAAGTTCCAGTTACGTTCTGCCGCATCTACTATAAATATACGTAAATATATAAGTGAAAGCTAGCTCTGTCTGAAACCGTGGCGACACGTGAATTACATCTGTAAAGATCAGAGATGTAATGATACGTTCAGTTCAGAATAGGAGAAAAAACTATTTTCCTCTTGAAAATAAATCGAGCTCTTTATTTTATTTATTGGGAAAAAAATTATTCTCCTCTTTTGTTTTCAAAAATAGCATACAGGTTTCAGAAATAAAGGTTTATGTTTTAATATTCTGATATTAGTATAAAAAACCCAGTCCACCTGTACAGTTCAACTGGAAAACAATGTAAAAAAAAAACAAAGTGACCTGTCAGAATGTTACAAAAGCAGAGTAGAAACTCAACACAAAATCTCTAAATCAGTAACTTTGAATCAAAATGAAACTGTCAATGCTTTTTGCTTTTTTTTTTTTACATATAAATTTAAATAAATTTACATATAAAGGATTTAACTGTCATGTATTTTAATGTTTTTTAAAATGCACAAACCAAGTTTAGTTTAACTCTTGACATAAATTTACAATATAATTTCAAAGCACTTGTACATCACAAATGGTCCCAAATAAACTAAAATTGCCCTGATGCCAAAAAAACCCCCAACTAAAACGAGCTTATATGTGATTATTCATTGTATCATTTCAAATAATTTGATTCAAAAATAAAAATTTATTCCAAATATAGTAATAACCCTGGTTGTGCCTCACATTATCCCATATTATCAAAGAGTCGTTCTGAATGGTGCTGCTGTGGGCAGGAATGGAATCTGACAAACTTGATTTGACTATGGCTTTTTCAGCACCGATGTGGGTTCTGAGAAAAGCAATCTGACGAACTATAAAGGCAATCTTATTTAAAAAATGTTTTGACAGTTCTAGTTGAGAACATGAATGATTTATAAGTTGGCTATTTCAGTTACAATGCAAAAACGTGCACCTTTCAAAAGCAGTACCAACTCCCCGTATGTTAAAATAACATACGAGACGATCCTGTGAAGTGAAACGTTGACCAATCACCCGCCATCAGACCAAGGATGGTTGCGACCAGTGTGTTGCTGTCAATGAGCTGGACCGTAGACGTACTCGCTGTTGATTTCCTGCTCTTCTTCTTGAGCCGAGTCATACACATCTGTCGGAGCCAAAAATAAACTCTTGAGCTGAAACACTTGCCCTTTGCTCTGATGCAGCGTCTCTGAGTGTGTGCGGTCCGGGTCCATCAGTCATCCAAGGAGAAAAAACTCACTGGCATCACTGCCGGATGGTAGTAAGGTGGCACGCATTTATGAACCCACTGAGAAGGCAGTGGAGTAATCAGACAACAGACAAAAGCGGAAACATTTTGTCGGGTGCTAAAAGACGGTTTCTGTATTTGTTAACCCCAGTCAGCCATGTCCTACTGCCGCCACACTATTGAACTCGGTGGCGGCTATTGAACAAATCTGACCTCATTAGTGATTTTTGTGACATCATTGGACTTTCCCAATGTTCATTTTGCACTCAGATGGCAACCGTCCCACTCCGAGCAAACGGCAAATATTCCAAATGAATATTTGTTTTGTTTGGCAAAGAACAAACATACTTCCTCAGGTAGTGCTGAAAACCAGGGCAAAAGCAGACTGACACTGTGTCTGTTGACTCGACCAATATTAACATTTACTCTCACAGTGTTTGCTGATCTGTCTGTGTTGTCTCCAGGGAAGCTCGATCTGTTAGATGAGTAATGGCTCTACAGAAGCATAAGGCTGACAGCTCTGACACTGAATGCTAAAGTGAGTTATACTGGGAAATTTATATGTAAAAAAAAAAAAAGCAAAAAGCATTGACAGTTTCATTTTGATTCAGAGTTACTGATTTAGAGATTTTGTGTTGAGTTTCTACTCTGCTTTTGTAACATTCTGACAGGTCACTTTGTTTTTTTTTTTACATTGTTTTCCAGTTGAACTGTACAGGTGGAGAAAAGTTTGGAAATGTCACAATCCTGGGGAGTTTGTGTTTTTATTTGTCTTTTGATCATTTCTGGGTGTGTTATTGTTAGTTCTTTCTGTATTCAATTGTCATTTTTTGACATTAGGATTCTGCAATACCAGTTCATTCCTTTGTGATAAGGTTCTTATTTATTTCTGTGGTCTGTCCTTTGTGTACTTAAGAAGGAAATGACATGAAAACCTCAGAAGACCGCAACTTCTTTCCTCACGACACGTAAAAAAATGGAGTGACGTCAGATTTTGGTGGTTGTATGATTTCTATTTTGTCTTTGGTAAAAGACCACAAACCATTTCTCCCGCTAGTTCTAGATGCAAGCGTTTGTTTTGGTTGTATTTGCCCACAGTGTCCTGCACTACAGTCCGCTTCCTGTTTTGAAGCGGTCTCCAGTTTGCTTGCATTGAACATATGCATTCAAACCTTTGTGTTAATTCGTCTCCCTCCCTCACTTTCTCCCAGCCACAGCTGCAACTGATTGTGTCTGATTAGCCCATCTGGTTCTTCATTTTCCACCCCTTCCTCTGTATATAAGCTCACTGGTTTTCTTTGTTCATTGTTGGATTCTTCTGTTACATTCTCTCTTTCAGTTTCATCGGTTCCTTGCCTTCTTCCCTTTTAGAGCCTTTTTGTGTCTGGCCCTGCCTGCATTTGGGCCCAACTACAAACCAAATCATGACAGGAAATAAACTACCACATCTCAAAAACCTGGACTTTTAACATGGATGTGTACTTTTAGGAGCCACAATATGTCAGGGATTAGCAGGTTTGCCAGAGTTAGCATTTTCAGCTGTAAACATCTGTGTATTGGCTGGGTAACCTGCAGCTAACATTTCTGCATCCACCCTTCCTGTAATCAGCTGAGGTCTTACCCTCTGCTTACATTGGAACTTGACTGGGTAACCGATGTGGTGTAGTGAAAATCAAAAGCTTTTTAGTCTTCTGCCTTCAGTAACAACTTCCACTCTGAAGATAGTTGTTTATAGAGCAACCTGGTAGCACTTAAGTAAGGTACACATCATTAAGTCAATCCCCAGGTAACCTATTAGTGTAACTCTAAATTTAAACTGTTAGCAACAATGTGTTCCGCTAACCACAAGTGTTTAACTGAGTGTCACAGAAACACTGACCAAACAGTTTGGTCAATGAGCTGAGATTCTGTTTATGAAACTTCAAACACTGTGAGCGCTGTTAAAGGGTAGATAAATGTGTGGAGCTGCGTTGAGGCGGTCCAGTAAACAGCTTTAATTGGATCCGTGTTGCTTCAGAAATGGACTATGTTCCCAGAATAAGAGCAGAGTAGATGTTGCTATCGTCTTGTCCGCCTTGAAATAGTGCTGGCCTTTCTGTGGAGGCGGTGACGACACCGGTTCCATTTCCGCTGTACTGTGCGGAATGCCAGCTGTTGCATACGCGCCGTTGTGATAACGTTCCGTGTTGTTGGGATGTCGGGCTCTGATTGAAAGGGGCAAGCACAAGTGGTCTGTAGTGTAGTGCTTGATGGTGTTCCAGTGGTGATGCTACTTTAGAGCTTATGAGCAATTTCCTCGACAGACTCTTGAATTTTGCTTTCATTTTCTCCAAAACCACTGAAGGTTCAGGAGTTTTCTTCCCTTTTTGCTGGAAATCTGAACAAAGTGAGGATCAGTTCTGTTTCAATCAACAATAATAAAGTTGTCACAGGTGTCTTTAATGATTTTTGATCACATCTGAACCATTGTGTATGCATTGTTTTCCTGACAGTCATGTTTTTGGACTGTGGGAGGAAGCCGGAGTACCTGGAGAGAACCCACGCATGCACAGGGAGAACATGCAAACTCCATGCAGAAAGACCCCGGGCCGGGAATCGAACCCAGAACCTTCTTGCTGCAAGGCAACAGCTCTACCAACTGTTCCACTGTGCAGCCCTGACATCAAGATAAAAACAGCACTGAACAGGTCAAAATTCTCAAAAATGTGAGCTACACTCATTCATGCACAACTTGTAATGTAGCTCTTCAAGCCAAGAAATCATCTGAATAGGTCACAATGACAAAGTTCATCATGCTCAGTCATTTTAGCATGTTTATTTCTAATCAAGGAGATTTTGTGGAACAACTTGTTTAACCCCATGTGATTCTTTTGATAGTCTTACATTCAAAAGTTCATGTAGTTTTCTTATGTGTTTTGTCTTGATGTGCAACTTTTCTGTGATGTCACCATCTTGTTTTGTTTATTTATTTTTTTTGTTCATATGAAAGATTTGCTGATCATCTGGCAATGAAATTTAGATGGTCTCTGAATGCCTCGAGATGACCAAAGCAATTATTGGCAAACTTAATTAGTCAACAAGTGATATCTGAGGTTTCACTTTCACTTTCTCAATCCCACAAGCCCACAGGTGAATAAATCATCTGCATGGCGTAGTGTGAGATTAGGATAGGGTCTTATTGGATCATTGCAGTGATGTGTGAGTCATAGTTGCGTCATTTCTGCAGCAGTGAGGTACGTGCAGAAAGTATGTAACGTGAGAAAGCTGCAGCACTTATGAGATGGAATTTGTCATGGCAGGCTTGGAAGGAAATTGTAAATGCTACAGTGAAGCTAGGTGATTCAAGAGTGTTATTTTTCTATGGAATGATGCAACACCTTTACAAAATGCCAAAATGCAACAGAGCAAGATACTGCGTGTATCCTGCATGTAGCTAGCAGAGCACCAGATTTTATAGCAGATGTGAACAGATAAAGACAACTCATTTTCTGCTTGATCAGCCCTGAATAAAGAAGTCAGATTTTCAAAAATCCAATTTTTTACTTTAAATCAGTGAATGCATCCCAAATTACAATAGCATGACATGCAAAGGACGCTTTAAATGGCGCCTGTTTCTAAGCTGTCATTGTAAATAAATAAGATATATTTTTCTTACATTATAGGAAGAAAAAGAAACACCAGGGTCTTGTGGCATGTATGCAACGGTAGAGCTACAAAGTTGGACGATGGAGTGAAAAGGGATTTTGTGAATTTTCTTGAGATTGGTGAGCCTTGTTAGAAGCTCATCCAATAAAGGTGAAGAAATGCTACATCAATAGAATGGGTTATTTATCTAGTTAGTAGATATCAGTCAGAAATCAAAAAGGCTACTAGGACGAACTAAAACAACATTTTGCATTGAGTCTGCTCTGTTTCCTGAACTTTTTTTGGAGAGAAGATATGTAATATCCTTGATTCTCTACACTCCTGGCCTCAAACAAAAGGTGATCCTTGGTTAAACAAAGGTTATAAAACAACAATGTCCCAAAAGACAACATTCCAGAGGGGCCACGTGGGTCTCTGAGGAAATCAGTCAGTCACATTCTTCTCTGTGATCAATCAGCCTCTGGCCCCAGCCAAACCCAGGTCAAACCAACCCATCTTTAAAACTACCTGCCCTTGGCACAAAAAATAACCTCCTGCTCTTTATAATGTCTAGCCGTCTCTTTTTTTGGGCAAATACTGTATCTGAAAAAAATGAACATACACAAGACCACCTGCCAACAACAAAACAATTCAACAACCCTTTATTTCAATTTCCTCCTTCTCCTTAAGGTTGACACAATAATTACATAGAAACTAACTACTGTGTAGGTGTGCTTGGCAGCTCTGTTTCTCATTTGAAGGGAAGAAGTGTGTATAAAGATGATGAGAGATGGGAGGTTGTTACAATTTAAGCAGGAAGGAACATTTGTTTTCTCCGTGGGAGAAGAAAAGTGGAATGAAAGAGTACTTTAGTCTGCCATGCTTAACTCCCAGTCTCAGCAGCACTCAGCTTACACTGGGGAAAAGAAATGCTGGAACATAACCAATGAATTAGCCAAAGTCTTAGTCCAATTTATATCTACAACCCATGCAAAAAAAAAAAAAAATCCAAAACAATTAAGTGTTTAACAATGATAAAATATGTACAAGACATAAAACTAACACAACAATAAAAATAGACATAAAGCGTGTCACAAAGGAGAAAACAAAACTAACGTGGAATAAACACACTGTGCTGAAGGCCACTTGAACACAGGCTGCTAAAAGAGATTTAAAAATATACAGTGAAAGTGCCAGTCTAATATTTTAACTTTTTAACCGGTGCCAAAGTTTAGGACCTGAAAAAGCACTATGTCTCTGGGCAGATGTGTTTATGTGTGAATGTTCCAGTTAAAAGAACACGAGTAGAAGCAATCGCATCAAACTAGAGCAGAGATCTTCCTCTCTAGTCCTCAAGCCTCGTGTCCTACAACTTTTAGATATGTTCCTGGTCCAACAGACTTTATCCAAATGGTTGAATTACCTTCCTAGTACAGAGTCACATTCTCCAGAGTCCTGCTAATGATCTGATAATTTGACATTGAAGCAAAGACACAGCTAAAAGTTGCAGGACACTGGCCCTAGAGAGCAGGAGCTGAATACCCCTGAGCTAGAGGCTCATTGCACATACTTGAGGCGCATTCAATGCTGACTCGAAGCAGACATTCGTGTAAAGGTAATTTGGACAACCGTGTACTTGGTGTCGCAAGGTAACTGCTCGGCGGGAAACGGTGTTCACATCGAACTGTGAACACCGTTTCACAGTGGCCACAACTGTGGCCAGTGAAGCCACAGTTGTGCAGTGGCTTCACTGGCAGAGAAGAAACACAGGTAGGCGGCCAACTAGATCATCAAACCTGCAAGTATCCATTGGGATTGAGGGAAATTAAGGAATTTGTCAGGAGAAATGTATGCAATCGGCAATACACACAGAACACCAGAGTATATTGAAGCCTTTACTGAACCTAACATACAACGCTTTGCAGTGTCGGAGACAAGTCCCGATAAAAACTTGTATTATATTCTTTAGATCTCACCTCAAAGGAATTGGCATAAGTTTTACTGTCTATAATAAGGGATTTTTTTTTTCAAAAAAACATGGCTTATTTGTTTTTATTAGCAATGATTTATCATGATGGACATGCAGGGAACATGTAGCCTACATGTCTAGCTGTCACCTGCTGATTCTGAGATGTGAGCTACATTTGTTATGCCATTGAATAGTGGCTGTCCACATGGGATTTAAACAGGGACTATGTTTTCAACCAGATAGCAAAATTGTTTTTGTTAAAAAGTCATCTCTTAATAAAAAATACTCAGGTAAACATTACATTCATTATAATTAAATTTAAATGATTTATTTTTCAATCAATATTATATATTTTATTTCTTTTATTTGACAGAATTTAGTAACTTAAATGCCACCCTAAAACCTTTCTTTCCAGTGTACTGAAAATATGGTGGAGTCATAACTTTAGATTTCAGGTAGTCTGAGTGAAAGTGGGACATGGCCTCAGTTGGAGTCAGGGAATGGAGACAGGACTGAAAGTTTATAGGGACGCACATGTTTTACAGGCGTCTTGGTTTGACTGAGTATGATTTTAAAAAACAGTTTGATACAATTTCTTTGAAGGAAATAAGGAAAACTTCTGGATATGCAATTAACTTTTAGCATTAGTCCTTTCCAGTCATTTCTTCTATGTTTGTTAAATTGGAAGAGAGCGAATATGTTTTTTTCCATACAGGAAAAACATTTGCTGATTAACTTCTACCGAGGCCTTTGTGTAGCCACTTTGTATTTTTCAATAGACTCCTGCCTGCTGACTTTTCCAGACATGTGTTCAAGAAATGCATTACTTTTCTCCCAAAATATGAATCAAGCTGAAGATTTGTTGACGTTTGTTTTGTCTACTGTGTACAGTGCCGATGTAACATGCTCCATCTCTCCTACAGAGTTCTGTCCAGGATATAATTCTCTAAATGCTTCTGGATAGCAGAGAGCTATTTGGTCATTAAGAAGTCTATTAAGTCATTAGAGTAACAGTGGGACTGCCGTCTGCCTGCCGAAGGGACCAGATGATCAGCCTGATAGGTTTTACCTAGCAGTTTTCCACATATTTGCGCACGTAATTATAGGTTAGTTGACCTAGTGGACCGTGACTCAGATGTCACGCTTAAAGAGGCATTGGACGTCACCAGCACACTTTAAAGGTAATACCCCTGCTCTCTCCTTCCCTTTCTCACTTTTTTCCACTTGTGTGCGTGTGCTATTGTGTGTTCAAATGAGCAGTAAGTGAGCAATGACACAGCCAGACCCTTGGGTCATGTCAGACAGAAAGAAAAAAGCAAGAAGAATGAATCAAAAGGGAGGCACAAGGTTAGAGCAAACTAGAGCAGAGTTCAGACACAGAATTGCCTTTTCCATTAGTCAGATCATGGTCCACACATGTCTTTAAACCTAAACATACACACCCCATCACTGTATGTAAATATTTGGATTTTGGCATGGTTGCATGGTATTCAAAATCCTCCCTTAAATATATCTTTTTGGATAAATACTATCTAAGGGAAATATTTAGCATGTTTTATGACATGAGGATCCTTGACTGTTATTTGAAACAGTGCTTGCTCAGTCAGTGCAGACATTTACTGCTCTGAACTATGAATGTTGAGCTGCTCTCCATAAACACTTGTTGGTGAATTGAACAGCCAGAAGCATCTGGATCTGCACAGTGGACACTCCCCCTGGATATTCTACATTGCAGTGTCTTTACCTTTTTTATGTATGTCAAATTACTGATTTGTTTTTAAGGGAATATTTTTTAGTAGGTTTTCTGGACTGAAAAAAAAAAATCAAACACAAATCAAATTTATCAGCATGTAAAAATATAGTATACTAATGGAAAACACAGATTGTGTGGATATAAACAGTTAAGAAAACCATTTTTTTCATTCAGACAGAAAAAGGTATTTTCAAGATTAGTGGTTGTAAACCCACAGAGTGTCATTAGGTTTTCCTTTTCATTATATGTCTCCACAAAAAATAATAAAATCTAAATGTTAACATATTGGACTTAATACTACCATGATAACATCCACAGTTATAAAACTACAGCCACATCTTGAGATCTGCAGGGTCTGGAGCAAACAATGACCAAGCACATATGAGGCTGAAGTTGTAGCAACAGACAAGTCTGAAGAAACCACGTTTATCCAACCACAGGTTGATTGTTTTTATTCTTAAAGGGTGTCGGCTGACTTTGGTACCTGACTTTTTAAGATATGGAAAGGAACTGTCTCGTATTGATCAAGCTTCAGTTTGTACTTATAAAGTCAATGTTTTGTAATTATTTATGAATTTTATCTAATCTACTCAGATTTTTGTAATAAGTGGTGTCTACCAGCAAAAAAATATTAAAATTTGTTAATGGGTCTTAATTTGTCATCTTTCATAAAACCCAACTAACCCAAATGTGGACTACAATCATAATAAACTGAAATGTTTATTAGTGTTATATAAAGAATTATGAAAATAATACACATTTTTTGAATAAAATGAATTAAATCCAATTTTATAATTATATGTAATTGTTGAATAGAGTTCAAAATACAGTAAAACAAACTGATATGAAAAATTAAGAGTATATGTAATAACTGGATAGTTGCAAATAAGAAATGAAAGCAGAATGGACTAAGGGTGCTACAAATCTAAGAAATTACAAAGTCTCTACATTGTTGCTTTTACTTCTCCTGCTTGTTTTATAAATTGTGGGTTTTTCTGACAGCTGTGTGTTTGGCATCACCCTTTGATATGGAGATTTATTGTTGCTGTTTGTTAACATAATAGACACAGTCAGCAAATCTGTGCTAAATGGTGGAGAATGTTGGTGCCTAGACCGTAGGAGGCAAAAAACAGATGTTTGTTTATTCATATTTCAATTTTGATGGTAGAACAAAAAGCAGGATTATAGATTTACTCTTACAGGATCAAATTTATAATATAGTAAGTCATGTTTACAAACACACCAGCCGTGACATTTCACATACTGCAAAATGTCATTGCTGGAGTGTTTCATTAGCTATAAAACACTCCTTATCCAACACAGATGTCATCCTGAATCTTCAATCTGGGTAGGATATTATGACCCTGAAATGTTCACCAAATTAAAACGATTACAAGCATAATTAGGAAAACAGAATTCATTTTTCTTACTGGCTGCCTAGTATGACCTGTTTGAAAATAATCCACAGTATACATCTGATTGACTGATCAAGCTCTCGCAATGATTTTCATCACCAGAAGCTGCTGGCTTTCAAGGCAGCTAAGTGCTGAGACTCAGAAAGAAAGATAAATTGTATCACAAACACATAAAGAGGAAGCCCAGCCAACATAGAGCCAAGGTCTGATCACTGTCTTGAGATTTTATTGAAATAAATGTTTTTGTTTGTATCAAATGTATGTATATGCATTGCTACTTTTATAAAATAATATGTGAAGGTTCTCCTTATTTTGTCTTTCCTCCACACCTCCTACTAGAGAATATTTTTTTTCCACCTAGCTCAGTTCTATGCAGCATTAACTATAAAATCATCCAGCAGCCTGCGCCAGATAAACTCGTTGGAGCTGCTGTTGCACCGCCATCCAAGATGGGAAACAGGATGGTAAGAATTAGTCCTTCAGACACAGTTTGGATAAATTATGTTATACATATGTTATGAAAGTGCTTGAAAGTGACTGTTTATATTTTCAAGATAGTTTAACATAGCTTCTTACAACCACAAGAATAAACACTTAAATGAGCATTTCCACTTCACAGTAGACTTCAATCCCAAGTGTTTTTCATGTCAGAGTCCTCTCAAGGAAGAAAAATAGCACTATTAATACACATACACATGCATGCACACGCACACCCACGCACACACAATGCTTTCAACTATAAACCTTTGACCACATGCAGCAAGTGATTTCTGCTCTTCTGTCAATTTATTTTCTTCTATCACAAACAGGTGATTTACTGTCATTTAAAAACACATTTTTAAAGCTTCATATGCTGTTCTACTGGCCACTAAATGTCACCTGTTTCTGAAAATTATTCTTGTAACTACAGATTGTAAATTCCTGCATGAACAAATGACCAGTAGGGTTGTATTTGGTTGGTGGAGAATCCCACTTAAGCAGAAGGATACTGCAGTAATCATGCTGACTGAAATAGGCATCGTAAACATCGCACCCCTTAAAAAAAAAGAATGAGACTAAGAGGAAACCAGATTCTGTCACCTCGCAATCTCAAAACCTTTAACCCTATTTGATCTTAAGACATCAAGTGACAAGTGACATCTCTCTCTCTGTGTGTGATTGCACTGGTCCCCATAAAAAGCAGCCGATGGAAACTCAACTTGGTCAGAGACAGAGGTGGGCAGTGGTGTTGCCGTCCAGCTCAGCAGTGCCTAGACATGACCCCAGCAGACTACCAGTCTCCTTACTGCTTCGTTGCTCATGACTCCACCACCTCCTACCATGACCTCTGACCCCTGCCCAGGAGAAAGGCGCCACCAATATGATGTAATTTCTCCTCGACATGGGCTGTTGGTCGCAGCTGAAATGTGACCCTGGGAAAATAAATATGTGTGTTTGCTTGGTGAAATAGAACGAAGCTTAAATTAGAGAAATTTCTAGCTTACATGTTCAGGGGGCTAAGTGACATACATAGTGACATAAATAATCAATTTCAGTTTGGTAATGTGCATCACAGTTGCATACCGCTATTGCTATTTTGTGACAGCTGATATTATTAAGAGATTTGATCAAAGAGAAACATTTTTTATTTGAAGCAATTTTTAGATATTTGATGGATGCGTTTACTTGATAAATACTGATGGCACTTTAATGACCTACCCCTGTGGGAAAAAAGGAAGCTTTTAAAGGGATACTGATGTGCAGCTTGCACTCTTTGAACTGACTAAACTTTCTCCAGCCTTTTCCAATCTGAGCTCAAAGCATTCGCTACTCGCTGTCCTGCCCACCTGTCAAGTTGCATCAGCCCTCAAAGAGCTGGAGAAGAACCATGCACCATGACTTGCCTTTATTTCCACAGCCTCTAAACTGTTTCTCACAGTCATATTCACACCTCTCTGAGATCTAAAGAGACCACAGAGAGGTCTCAGACAGGCAGCCCTCATATTAGACCGCCGTAGCTTATTGTCAAAAGACGACTCTGGTGTGTCTAACGTTTCTATATGCCCCAGAATACAGATGACTTTCCATCCGTGTATCCATCCATCTACCCATCTGTTCAGAGCAGTCCATCCAGGCATCTGTCTGTCTATCCATCTACCTGCCATAAATCCAGTGTAACCTTTTCTTTCTATACTTTAAGAACAAACTGAATGAGTTTGGCAATCTTGGAAAATGGAGTCTGGAAAAGTGTGGAAATTTTGCATGAAAATGTGTTGAAATCACATGTATCTCCAGGACCAAGTTCTGTTGAAGAAGCCTCTGTGTGGCAAGACAGTTCACCTTTCTGCAAAAGCTTCTCTTTAAATATCACAAGCTATAATTATCTGAAAAAGAACAAAAAATACTGTGAGGTTTGGAATCTTTACAAATTCAGTTTGCCTTTTTCTTAGTGATTCAGATTCGTATTAGCAGGGAAATGACGCACCCCAGACTCAGCCTTACCACTGTTTCAACACACCGTCTATCCCAGCATAGTGAGTGAGTCTTTGACCATCTCTCTGGTGCTTCACTTTCCTTTAGTTCACACCCACACAGTTTCCCTTTTGACTTGAGCTCTAGCCATTCTTCTGACCTCATAATTGTTACAGTCAAGCGTAAAAGGATCCAATCAACCACGATCTTCAGATTAAACCACACATTATTGTAATTGATAATAATGGTTCCCATATCAGTTTCAGTTCAGCACTGAATTGTATTTATACATATGTGGAAAGAGAAGGACCCGAGGCTCAGAAGTTCGGAGCACACAGGTTGGGTTGATTTCACGTTAGCCATTTTTTTTTAACCGATTCTCCCACCATAGCTGTTTATCTCTGCAGATCCTCCACAGCTCCTGCTCCATTTATTAATGCTGTCCTTGCACAGTCTGTGTCAGTTTAATAGATAAGAAGTTGTGTCAAACTCCTTCCCTTACACTTTAAGATTATGGATTAAACAGTGCTCTGTGGGAACTTCAATGCTTGAGACATTATTTTATAACCTAACTCTGCTTTAAACACAACAATTTTCTCCCTGACCTCTCTGCTGTGATCTTTGGTCTTCATGAAACTGCCTGTTTCCTAACGTTCTCCAACCAAGCTCTGAGGCCTTCACTGAATTGTTGTAAAGGTACTGAGAATAAATTACACACAGGTGGACAATTTTCACTCATTAGGTGACTTCTGAAGGCATATGGTTTAGCTTGATTATATTTAGGGCTGTAAAAGTAAAGAGAAGTGAATAAGAATGCATGGCGCAAATTCCAATTGTCTATGCTTAAATATTTTTGGAAGCTAGTTGTCCCGTCGCTCCCAGTTCATGCTTTTGCAGTACTTTGTCCTTACCAATAAATCCAATTACATTGTCGTTTGTGGTTTTAATAAATATCAAAAGGTTTCAGCATTTTTGAAATACACTGTGTGTTCAGCTATGCAGGACGCGCTTTGCAACAAAGTTTTATAGCAACGCAGGCCCACTTTAAATGCAAGTTTCAACTACACAGATACGATCAGAATACCGCGGCACACATTAGGGAAACAGTATGTCTGCAGCACAAAACAGATCACTGGTAAGCCCACCCAAAGCTGGAAGCCTTTACTCTCGTCACTACCGAAAAACGGTGCTCCTTGCAGCTGCTTATTTTTAGGGGCAGCAAAGCTCCCAGGCATGTGCAGTGCACGCAGTGCCGTTTTGACAGCGTAGTTAGAAAGTACTGATGAAAGCGGAGAGGCTCAAAACGCTCTGCCGCTCAAATTAGCTGTGAACCAATCTGTGCCATCACGACCCCCTGAAGATTCTGTTGCAGCGCACCATAAATGTTCCTACGTGAAGCCTCTGCATGGCTACAGCAAGCATCTATACAGGGTAGAGGAGAGCATCTTTTTCTTGCTGCTGCGACTCACTGCTGGGTTTTCCATTACATCAAATACTGTAATGATTTTATGCCAGAACAAACTACAGTCATGCTTTCTTTATCCTTATACAAAAATTCTTATGTTTTACTCATCAGCTAATTAGTGTCTCACTAATATTTTAGTGTCAGTCAGTCCTAGTCAAACAATTTGGCAGAGATAGAGCCAATCTATGCTGGTGGAAGGGAGAGCTCCATGCTCTCTTCACCTTCGCTAATCTGGTCTAAAGGACACCATTCACACTGATACCCTTTCTGCAGATTCAGCTGCTGAGCTTGTTTGTCTAGTGAGGTGGAGAGACATCCATAACCATAAAGCTGTCTCCATATAGACACATTTTTAGCGCTTTCTTCTCCTCACACTGTCCTCTCCCTCTTTTTTTGCTCGCTCTTTTAGAATCCGTCCATATACACTAAACTTTTATAGTAGACTATAAAGCCCAACCTCCTTCTCCTTCAGAGCTACTTTACTGCAGCCAGAGTTATGACCAGAGTAAGATTCTGCTCAAGTTCTCCAGATGTCCCAGCTGTCTAGACTCAAACACAAAACAACAGAATAAAGACGAAAGAGCTTCCCTTTCTCCGTCTTACCTGAGAGAAGTTTAGCCCATTAAGGGGGTGACACTGCTCCTCAACCCGCTCCACTGCCCCCGTCTTCTTCCTCATTCGTTCTGCCTCTTGAGCCAAGAACAAGTCCAACACCGGAGTCCCTCTGGACCGGACGTCCCACTCTGTCAACGAGTTTACCATCAGCATCACCCACACAGGCCTCTTCCTCTCCCAGTTCCCTGCGATAGCGTTGAACAGATAGTCGGCGTACAGGCCACGACCTCTCTGGTCCGCAGTCATCCAATAAGGCATCATGTGTTTGACGTAGTCCAGGTGGCGTTTGAGGCGACGGTACAGGTCTCGAGGCAAAAGGGTCTGCAGGTTTTCTCCGTGGGGGAGCAGCTGGCAGCTAGTGAGCTTGGAGATGGTCAGAGGATCTGTGAGGTCCAGCTCAAAGAACACGTTACTGCTGCTTCGGAAGGCTTGCTTGGAGCTGTTGGGGATGAAGTCCCAGACTCGGGTGTAGGGAACGTGGATGGTACCAAACAAGTAAGAGGGTGACTGAGGAGGTGTGCGGTTTATTCTCCACAGGAAAGAATTCAGCTCGCTTTGCTGTGGAAAAGGGAGAGGAAAACCAAAAGTATCACTTTAGAGCAGTTAAGCTTACATTAGAACTATAGCTGAAGAAAATTTTCTCAGAGCTTAAAAAGAGAGAAAAAAGAAACTAAAATAAAAACGGGTTTTTGTTCAGTAACAGAGAATTGTGGATTTGAAGGAGTTTATAGCGAGGCCTCCTGGGTTGTAAACAGACCCTTGTGTATTGTTGAGGTGCATACTTCTGTTGCCAAAGCCTCTTTTCACCCTGTGTAGCATTTTCAAGGCAACAGTGCAAATATAATGCGGCGTTGAAGCTTGTAAAAACAAAAAGCCGAAAGAAACCTGCTCTCCATTCTGACCTCACTGTGATACTTTTGTTTGTGATGTTTTTGCACTCGCCACAAGACAGGAGATGCGATGCTGACAGTCCTAAACACAGCATTGTGTTTTTCTGTGGTTTCCATAACAGGAAGCATTTGTCTGTTATGCTTATATTCATAAAAAACAATGTCACAAAGGAAATTAAATAATCATAGTCATTTTAAATAAACATCAGAACGTGTTGCATGTTAAATATGTTTCTTGTTAAGAGCTCAGCAAATGTGGCGTGCATGCTATGGCTTTGATGTTGACATTATTCGAATATGAAAAAAGAATTTGCTTCTCTAAACAATATGAAGCTGCTGGCCACCGACGCACAGTGTAATCAGGCGACTGAGGGGATGAAACCCATTACAGTAAAATAAAGTTATTCTTAGAAAATGTTTACCTCTACAATTAAATCAAGAAGATTTCCCTCATCTGCGCTCCAGCCATACTACATACTGCCAAGTTTGGCTTTAAAATTTCAAATAGCAGCCAAAATGAGCAAAGACTTCTTGCGGGATGTTCTCTTTAATTAATTGCAATGAGCATCCAGTATTTTTCCTGGCAGTCTGCTGCAAGGGCAAACTAAACAGAGCTGCTATGGTCTGGATGATTTCATTACAGTGGTTTGAAGTCTTTGCAGATAAGCCGGGATACTTAGGAAGAGTAGATTTTGAGTTTTATTTCGTTTTTAATATTTTCCTGTCAGGGTTGGATTTGTAAATTCTCCCTTCATCGTATTTCTGAGAAATGGGGATAGAGTATTTTTGTTCTGTGCACCAGTGCCAGCCCAAGTAGTTTGAGGACCTAAGCAGAAATCAATTTGGGGCCAAGCTCCATTTAACTCCACCGTCCACCACAACACCACTGACCTCCCTTTATATTGTCCAGTATATTGTTCAGCGAAATCAGTGGCTTTCACCAAATTTTATCTTAGGGGTATTAGGCTAAAGCACACTGAATATAGATTTTCAGATATTTATTTGTGGGAAAGGAGGGGGATATCTTTTTTAGCTCCCTGATTCCTGGCACACTGGTAACACTGATGCACACACTCCACCCAAGTAGATGGTCATAATGCATCTAAAGCATGTTTGCCAACCGAACAGATTATGCATTGAGTACTTCAAGACTACAGTTTTACTTTAATGCAAAACATGTTGTGTGAGCGCTGACAACAGGGCTAACTTTAGCTACAACAGGCAACAACAAAACAGATGACGGGATTCAGAGCCAAAATAAGTAAGTCTACATCTGACAAAACCGTTCATGTATATGTATAGTCATGATCGATTCGGTCATGATTGAAATTTTATTTCTCCATGATTGCTGATGGTAATGCATGCTGTTATTTCATAAAGGTGACATTTGAAGTGCAAATTCTTTTAGAAAAATGTGATTAAATTGGAGTACTTACTTACAAAACCTCTAATTAACTGAACAAAAAATGTGTAGTGCAGTGCCTTACACAGACTGATGTTCTTAAGCTTCTATTTAAATTATTTATCATGACAATGCTTAATTTCTCATAAGATTGGACTACTACAAATGACCAATAAAACACAATTTTAATGTAGAAATTTGGTTTTAATGAAGTTCATGTATATTATCTGCTTAAGGGTTGCTGTTTTCAAAATATATTTTTAATATGACAAATGACCCTCATCGAATGCATATTCTTTTTGATATATAATTTACTGAATATGACTGTGTATATTTCAGCATTCATATCCTATCTTGCTCCTGTTCCCCTCTTGATCTATTCACAAATAGTTGACATGTGCACAAAATGTTTTCTTGACTCAGACACAAGCAGAATAAATTATTAAATAATCTTTAACTTATGACTGGGTTAACACAAATTTGTGTGCGTTTGTCAACATGTCCAGTATGTTGCATTTTTATATTGGAAAACATCAACACTTGAAAAACAAGCATGTATCCAAATGTAAGGAGGGACAGCTTCAATCATTTAGTTCACCATGTGACGTAAATGTGTTGCAAAATATATTTAAAAAACCTTAACACTGCCAGCAAGTGCGCCAGTCAAAAATGTAATGTAGTTTTTAACTGTGGTAAAAGTGACAATGTCAAGAAAACATAAAGAAAATGCAGACCTTTCAGATAAAATACTAAAAAAGAGGAAATTTTGTAATTTTTTTGTTAAAAAGAAAAGTTCAATAAACAGTTTAGTTTTAAAAGATCATAATTTCCTGATTCGTATTACTTATGTTGGCTTTAAAGGGTTAAGATGACTTTTAGACACGGAAAGTGTGGTCGTGCTTGACTTATAACCGACAAGAGGAGAGATCCCCTCTGCTGAGGCAGTGCTGACTTTTTCTGGAGAGCCTTGACGCGCGGTGCTCCTTTTTTATGAGGGTAATTACTCCTAATGCAAAACAGAAACCGCTGTACTGACGCATACAAATCACACGAAACGCAGGGGCACGAAGTCTTTACATTGAACTCTAAAAACAAAACCATTTTTTGAGACATAATGATATAATGACATAATGATAATAGCCTCACTGCAAATACTTGGAGAGCTATTTTCAAGTGTCATACACCTGTTTCTGAGGTGATGCATTTTTTTTTCTTTTCTGCCTGTCAGCAGCAAAAAAAAAAAAAAAAAAAAAAAAAGCGTGTGGGATGTATGATTAGTGTTGCTCTGCGCACATAGGAAAATCTTTGATTTCCCCTATAATAACCTTTATTTGTTTAATAAGCCGCACACTGTGTTGAAACATGACCACTTCTGAAAGGTCAATGAAACTTTTCCAAATGAAGTTAAGTCAACCGTGGGTGTTCTCTACTTTGTCACATAAACAGCCGTAAAGTTGGCAAGCGTAGTTTCCTTTGGCAAACCCGCTCATTGGGAAGGCCGAGATCTATACAACCCTATAAAGAATCTCTTTATATTTTTACATGTGTATAATAATAATAACAATAGTAGTTATTGATATTATTAATATTACTGTTATTAAGAAGAATATATTGATTATAAATTATATATTTGGTTCAAAGCAACAATTTTTTTCCAAGTATTAGGGCATCAATACAATAGATTTTTGAATAATTATTTTTTTTTGTGCCGTTCAGCTATGTTTTACACCTATTATTCGAAGTTAATTCCAGTTTTTCCTACATTCTCCAAACTGTCATAGTATAAATGCAAACATAAAACAGAAAAATTGTCTGCTATTTTGCTTGTAGGGCTGCAAAACACACAGGTCTGTGTATTTTGCCACGGACTTGTTTTCTAAGAAGCAAATTATGTAATGAGCCTAATAAAAGGACGCTTCTGCGCAGTAAAGTTCCCCAATAAAACTCACCGACTTCGGTGGGTCGCACTGCCTCGGTCTGCCTGTACGCCCTGCGCCCCAGGGTGCCACAGTTTGCAGCAGACCGCCCAGGAGGATCCAGCTGAACACCGGCGAGTAAAACATCTCCCCGAGGTGACAGGACACTTGTAGCACAGAACTTTTTTTTTTTTTTTTTTTTTTTTTACTCTCTCTCTGTCAGACTGCGTCCTCTCCTCTTGCTCTCTGTACTTTGAATTAAGCGTAAGAAGAAGCGCTACCGGTGGCCTCTGGGCTCACATGTGCAGCTCGGCTGGAGCACCATCCCGCCTCTTCACGCACTCCGCCTCTGAGTTTGTTTTGTTTCTGTCTGCAGTTTCTCTCGTGTCTCTTCGCACGGTGCGCTCCGGGTTGCACGAGCTGAAAAAGTCTTAGGGAAAAGTTTGCGCTGCGCGAGTTTGGACGGGGGCGAGAGAAAGAGAGAGAGAGAGGGAAAGAGGAAGGGAAGAGAGGTGGAACGACATGAGTACACCCCTCACCCCTCCACAACATTAAACACAAAGTATGCATACACCACCACAGCCCCTTTGGAGAGGAGTGAGCAGCAGGTCCAGAGCGGAGGACGTGCGTGCGTGAGAAAAGACCCTAAAGATAGACGCAGAGAGAACGCTGCGAGGTTTAAATCGCCTTACATTCTTGAATTTACCTCAATATTTTGTCTGTCACAACCTGATCTTTCCTGTATACTAATCAGTATTAACGAGTCCCTCAAAATAATCACTTAAAATATACAAATCTTATAGAGTTGGTGATTGTGTATATATTTTCTTGCCGCAGGCAGGGCCGGTTGTGCAGCTGCTTGCCTTAAGGCTCAGGAGAACTTAACATGTACACAGAACCTGCTCACACTACATCTGTATACACACAGACATATGAAAAAAAAAACAACATAATGTGAAAGTTTTGATAACAGAACCATAACCTAGAGCTAATTTCGCAGTTTCTGCCGCCTGAGCTTGTCTTTTGTATAGGGGGGTCTGATGGGAGTTGTTGTTAGCACGTCAAACCTGACCACTTTTAAGAAAAATGATAGAAGAAAAATGCTAAATGTGAATAACATGTGCCCCTACTTCAATATCTCTAAGTAGAAATTTCAGTCAATTGCCTTCAGAAGTCACCTAGAAAAGACAAAGCATTGATTATTTTACAGGAGGTTACTATTGCTATGGTTGAGCTAGAGGTGAGCCCCAAATTGAACTTTTCTTCGGGCTTTACATAAGCTTGGGCCAACTCAAGCTACTGCTCTTTTAGTTGTTCATTTCTTGACACCCCTAAGATACTGATTTTTTTTTTTCTTTTTTAGTAACAGGACCATCATGGCATGGGACAGCATTGGTATACCAAGGGTTAAAATAGCCCCCCAAATCTAACTACCACCTGTTGCTGCACACTGCTTATCAGCTTGCTAAAAATAACTGCATGTTCTTGCTTACAAGAAAGATCATTTTGACTGAAAACATTTAGTCCAGTAGAACTTGGACAGTCATAGTGTGGGGGGAAAAAAAGAGCACCAGCCCTCAGTACATTGTTATAAAACTGCAGTTGACAAGTTACAGCAGCATGACTGTAAAGTATCGGGCTGCAGGCTGGCTGCCTCAGCAGATAGGCAGTTTATATCAGCTTAATGTGCTTTTGAAGTTTGCCAAAGTTAAAATAAATTGATGCTATAGGTAGCACTTATTACTGAATCAATCATATTTTTAGCATCCATGAGAATACATTTTTGTTTTAGCTAAAAGCATTAGATTATATCACGCATGTTTTTGTTAAATTTTGGCATTTTTCACTTGAGTTAATAATTAGTGGTGGACCTCAATTAAAATTTTTAATAATTAATCACCATTAATGCCGTTTTAAAACCAAGTATTGTCAGAATCAGCAACATTTTGGATTCAAATATTTTGCTGCTAAATTATTGAATATATCGACATATGAGTTCAACAACAAAGACATTTATTGTTTTTAATGTTATTTCAGTTATTCAACCATCAGATTGGCACAAAGTGTTATTATACATTCAGCTTTCAAACCCTGATCATTCATGTAATTTCTGTGAAAAAATACATTTTTAGAAATGTGGTGTTTGGACGCTGACATTGGTGTTTGGGTGATGTATGGTAGCCGCAACATATTTTTCATTGAAATTATATTTTAGGCTTGAATAGCTTCAGTGATTGGCCATCTCCTTTTTGTACAACTTGCACACAACAATAGTGTTTTTCAGTGTCCAATCAGATCAAACTAACTTCCACTACCCTACATGGTTAAGCAGGTGTAAACAGTGGATGGATGGACAGACAGATGGATGAATGGTTAATGCAGTAGGTATGGGTCCAAGACATATATTTCCTGTCTGAATGCGAGAACCTGCAGGGCAGCTGAGAAGTTTGTTTGTTTTGCATTATTTTCAGCACCTTACTTTCAAAGATGTAAATACACAATGTTTCAAATGTGACAACGTGCATCCTCCTTGAATTCTTGCTCGACAAAATCTTCGTACGGGGGTCTTGTTGGGGCAAAGAGCCTTGAGCCCTACGGGCATGATTTATGAACACAAATAAATAAGTACGACTAAAGAGAACAGTGAAAATTGTTTCGTTTATGTTACCTGCAGTCTTCTTTTAAAGATTCATTAGTCATGATGTGGAGCAGGCGGATCTGGAATAGCAGCCAGTGTTGAGAGAAAGTGACCCCCCCCTTCCCACCCGGGCCACGATGTCAACGCTCCACTACTCAGCTGTGACCTCAGTTATTGTTCAAGTGGCAGACTGTGTGACAGAGTCAAGTAGTAGAAATTTATCATGGGGACCCCATCAAACAAGTGGCACCAGCCCCGCTCCCACAGCAAAGCTGGTGGTAGAAAGACCCCAGACAAGCGTTTCTTTGTCCTCGGCCGTGTTCTCCCCGTCCTCTCCACTCCTCTTCTCACCACTCAGCATTCACTTTTGCTGTGGGGCTGTTCTGCTCGCAGCTGACTGTCCTTCTGCACCTTTATTGTGTTTTCCATTTCACGAGTGCTGAGTAACTTTGTTCTATTTGTATTTTAAGCACGTTTCATATTGCAAAAATTTGACTTGGGCAGCTCCTTCTGGCTCCCATTCATCAATCTCTGAGACTCAAAGAAGTAGACAAGTCTTCTTTTTCCTTTCCATAATGTTTCCTCAAATGATTCCACGTGTTTGCTGCAGATAAAAAGCAGTAGGACAATAAAATCATAATGATGTAACCTACTAACTATAAACTTACTATGCTGTTTTCCGCATTTTGTGGCTTTTGCTCCAACAGGTGTGGGATTTCATTTAGCTGCTTCAACTGCTCTAACCCAGCCACCTGTGGACTCCGGTGCCTTACTTTAACCACACCTTGCAGAGAGTTTTCTCTTTGAAGGAGCTTTTCGCATTCTTGGCCTGTTAGAAGAGGGCTTATGAGCGTCCCGGCTGCGGGAGATTCCTGGACCGGAGCCAGTGCTTACTGCATGGTGTGCATATATAGCCAGGGACGAAAGAAGACTTTAGAGTTAATGTTCTGTAAGCAGATTGCAGAAATGCCCTCCTCTATAGAGGGTAGGCTTGGGGAAGGCCTTGGAGAAACGGAAAGCTTCCCCTTGCTACTCGTAAAGGTATTTTTTGAAATACTGAACAATTCATGTCTGTAGTTGAACCCTGTTAATATGCTTTCCAGCACTTTCTCTGGCCATTACATTCTGCGTGAGCTGATAAAGAGGAAAGCACACAGTGAGGGAGGAGAATGAGACTTTGTTAATGTCTGCTTGTCCTTGAGGCTGTCTGTCTGATGATGTGCAGAAATCTCTAGCATTGCTCTGCATTCTCTCAACTTTAGGTATCGTTGTAGAAACACAAAATAAAAACAATACACTTGAAGAAGCCAGTGAGATTTGATTGACAATAAGGACGTAAGCAAATTGTTTATTATGTGCACAGGGACCCCTAGTGGCGTAAAAAAAATCAAACTTCTGACTTTCATTCTATCTCGATCTTTTTCAGTAACAAAAGTACCAAGGGACCTTCAACCTTTCTTCCATTTTGTGACTTTGTGTGTTTTATTGGAATTTTGTAACAATTGAACAACAAAGTTGTGCATATTTGTAAACAGGAAAAAATGATACAAGTGTGGTGTGAATGTGACACATACCTGCTTACACGGATGCCTCTAATAAATTCCGGAGCAGCCAACTGTATTCCGGAGTCAATTAGGCTACGTTCACACTGCAGCTTGAATTAATGCGACCTGATCTCTTCGTGACAGTCTGAACAACAGAGACCATTTTTTTAATGCGATCCAGGCTACTTAGTGATAGCCTACGTATCTGACCGTATCTGACATGGACGTCATTGATACTCGACAAACGCCGCTATTCTGAGCCCTGATACACGCAAGCGGCAAGAAAAACAACAAACATGGCGGACCATGATGTGGATTAAGTTGCTAATGCGCTGGCTCCAATCGGACAACAACTTTAGAATCGTAAGATGTGCTCCACCGTTAGCATCCACGTCTACTTCTGCAAACACTGAGCACTTCTTCTTCTTCTGTTTTTATGGCGGTTGGAAAACACTGAGCACAAGCTCTGTGTGCGACGTTATTGCGCCCTCTACTGTGCATGCGGGACACTTTCACGTAGTTTGCAGGTCACACAGGAAATCACATGCAAGTGGTCGTTCACATTTTGAACTGTGAATGACCATTCCAAAAAATCAAATTTCGCCAAAAATTGGATTTAGTTCATTTCAGGGTGCAGTGTGAACATAGCCTTACAGTCCAGATATATAAAACTGCCCTTAGTATAATTCTGTTCTTTGGAAGATTTAGAGATTTGTTAGAGAACAGCATCATGGAGAACAGGGGACCAATTGTGAAGAAGTTTAAAACAGGCTAGGTTATGGAAAAAGCTTTGGAAGCGAAGCACTATTCAGTACATTATCTGAAAATGGAAGGAGTGGAAACTCTGCAGGAGCAGCAGAGATCCACAGTTCAGGTGGGAGAATATGAAATCAACACAGCAATTAGTTCTGCAGTCCACAAATCTGAATTACTACTACACATCATACTGAGCACCTCACCCCGGCTGTGAAACGTGATGGTGGCAGCACCATGCTGTGGAGATGCTTTTCTTTAGCACTGACAGGGAATTTGGTCAGAGTTGATGGGTATTTGGATGCAGCTAAATACAGGGTGGTTAAAAAAACCCTGTCAGATGTTGCAAAGGAGTTCAGTAAAATGGAATAGTTTGGATTAAAGCACATTCATGTCTGAAATAGGCCCAGTCAAAGTCCAAACCTTAATTCCATTGAGAATTTGTGGCAAGATCCCAAAGTTATTGTTCACAGATGTTCTACATCTAACCTGACTGAGCTGGGGCTGCTTTGCAAGGAAAACTAGGCAATATCTTTTGTGTGCTGACCTACAAAACTGTTATAGACATACCCCCAAATGACATGCAGCTACAGTTGCAACAAAAGGCATTTCAAGAAAGTATTTTCCTTGGAGGGCTGAAAACAAATTTATGCCATACTTTATCTGGAAATTTTTTTGAAAACTTCCACTAATTCCCACTTTATGACTACTTTGTTTTAGTCTATGTTTATGGTTACTTTGTGAGAGAATGTTATAAGCTCAAGGGGTGTGAATACTTTTGCTAGGCGTTATACACAGTTAGGCACATGCACACACACATACACACGCCTACAGACACGCACAGTTTATACTACCTCCACCCATCTCTTGCTCAGGCTCCAATATCCTCTGTCTTGCTTTGAAGATGTCAAGGAATAATATTGACTGAGTCTCTAGTGAAATATTATTGTGGTCTCCCTTTTCTTGATTTCATGGTAAAATAGGAGGCCATGAAAAAGGGGTATGAGGTGAAGAACAATGATATTTGTTACAAAATATGACAGAACTCCAAAGGGGTTCAAAGTTGGGACGACACATAACTGAGGAGGAAGTGAAATGAGGTTCAGTCGACGTCTGTGTTTTGTATTATTTGTTTTGTTGTCACTTAGAGACTTTGCAGAGGCTCTGTTTAGGTGTTTCTCGCCAGCAAGAAGACTGACATCTGCCACGGCATGTCAACACATGCAGATGATGGCTATCTGTCTTCGTCTTCCTGAATGAGCAAAAGCAGGAAGAGGAAGATGAGAGGAGGAGATAAAATGGCAAGGGTCACAGCCAGGGTTGTTTTTTGTTTTTTAAAGTATCTGATCCAGTAAAACCGAAGTGAAAAAATGTGGTTTATTCCATTTTAAGAGTCCATTTTTGCATTGATAAACTTAAAACTCATATTACTCATACTATATGAGGCACACTAGACTGCTAATCCAAAGCAGCATAAGACTGGATGTTGGTTTGTGTATTTGAACATGATGCCCAAAGGTATGACAAAGTTTCAAATTGATAATAATGAGGCAAGTAAAGTAAGTGGACAGAACTTAAGGTTAAGTTCAAAAACCTATCAACACCTTTCATTTGTCTCTGACTTTAAATCAGACCAAAGTTTTCCTGTTCTGTGTATAATTAGGGTAAACCTAACCATAATTTTATCTGCTTTCTAAAAGCCAGATTTTTTTTTACTTTCACTGGACTGAGATGAAATCTTTGCCTCCAAAATTACTGACTTTTCTGTCTCCAAGCCACTTAGTAATTGACCAAACTTTATGCTTTGGTTCATTATTTATATGTAGAAGTTCAATTTGTGCATTAATTTCCTAGCTAATGTCTTTATGATGTTTCAATATTTGCACACAAAGTTCTTTCCTCACGAGGCTCTCTGTTTTGCTCACCCATCTCTGCCAACACAACATGATGTTGCCATTTTCATACTTCACTGTCGGGATGGTTTTCTTTGATTTGGAAGTATCCACCCTTTTCTTCCAAATGTAACAAGGGGAAATGCTTCAACTTTAGGTCATTACTGTACAGGAAAGTCACAAATACTAAGCTCTTTGTGTGTAAATACATTTCTAATATGCAAACTTCTTTTATATTTCTTTTGGATTAATGGATACTTATTTCCCTAACTGGCCTTTCAGACAATGTAAGGTGTATTTTGAATAATGTCTTATTCGTAATTATTTGTAGAGTGAGTATATAAAAGGTTATTTATTATGCAGAAGACTAGCAGATGATTACTCTTCCCACTGAATGTTCATGCAAATGGAAAAGCAATATCTAAAGAATTTCCAAACAGCTGAATACAAGGTACCTTTATTAGAAAGATGGAAGTGTGTTATACAGAAACTTCAGAGGTTTCATTTATATAGAACCCTCTGGTGACCCAATACCTTACCGAGACTCTGATAAGTCTTTAAAAAAATAATGCATTGAAGAATTTCTATTTTAAGATGAATGAAACCTGCTTGGTAATTGGAATCAATTCTGTCCGTTTTGATTTTGGTAAAATGACTCTTTGGATCATGTTTTTTTTCCTGCTCTTTTCATACACAGATACCAACTTCCTTCAGAAAGAGCCATACCTCATCCCCGTGTTTGTTTTGTAGAGCCGCTGATGCTCTCACATCAAAGGCTTAGCTGCCAAAGTCACCCTGTGATGCATTATACTCTCTCCCACTGATCACCGCCATTGTGAGTAATTGCATTATCCAAATCTGCAGGCCCCCTGCTATCTTCTTTTTTCTCTCAACCCCATTTACCTCGTGAAAGCCAAAGCAGGCGAGGTGGAGGAGTGAAAAGGCTCCTCCTGCTGTTAGGCACATCCACCTTTTAGCTATTTAAATGGCAAAAGAAAAGGATGCAGAGAAATAATAATGTTTCCCCTCCTGTCATTTCAGCTGCCATAATGGTGTTTCTGTAAATCCCAGGGCTGGAAAATAGTTTTTGCCGGTGTAATAATATTATGGATGTCGAATATCACTAATGTTTGTCTCTGTGATACTGTTGTTTGTTATTGTCAATGTCCTGTTTGTAGTTTATTCAGTCAGAGGCTCCTGCAGCCAGACAAGGCCTTTTTGCATTTGCTGGAGAGTATTAACAGCATGTGTTATGATATCATGAAATCAAAGCCTCGGGTCTTTAGTGATGTGCAGGATCCAGACATGAATTCCAGCCTCAGGGATCAGATGAGCTCTTCTGTAAGATGAAGAAAAAAAGAAAAAGGATTTGGACTCAGTCTCCTTTTGAAGGAGGTTGTATGCTCTAATGAGGTTCTTTGAAGATTAGCTTATTGTTCCAGGTACTTTAATGTCATATATATAGTAAATGCATGGCATCAAAGTTTGCCTTGGTTAAAAGATACTCTCCTTAAAGTGCGTCAGAGAATGTGAAGTGGATGTTTTAGCCACTGTGGGTCTCTGGTTGCTCTTTCTAGCCTCTGGGAGTTTACACGGTCTAAAGAAAGCTAAGTCCGTCCTCTGAAAGTTCGGCTTCTGGCTCAGCGTTCAGACTGATGGGATTTTATCCATTTACTCTGCATTCATGTAGAGTTTGCTTAGTGCCCTGTGGTACTCAGTTTCTGGTCATGCAGCATTCCCGGCGGTGTCGTTAGACAAAAAATCATTTCAGAGGAGTCTTAGACATAGTGTGTCTTCTTGAGCCAGGTGTTTAAATACCAAACCATGTGAAGTAGTTTGCTTGGTCAAACACGTGTGTTCAATATGCTGATAGACTTGCACAGAAGATAAGTTTTTCTTTTAGTAAAAATAAATGCTAAGCACACCACAAAAGCTAGTACCAACTAGATTGGTACTAGCCCTCCAGTCCTCTGGCATGGACCGGAGGGAGATTCTCACAACCTGATAACCTCGAGTAAAAATGCAACTGTTTAATTCATAATTTCCAAAAGAATAAATGACTAAAAAAGTATGTAATACAATTGTATTTGAAGCAGAACAGTAACAATTGTTCCCATTACTACAAAAAGTTGAATGGCATATTGACTATCACATTCATGTCAACTGTATGACATTTATTTATTACTATTTGGATTTTTGAATCAGAGGTTTATAAATGTATAAAATGCATGAGTATTGTGAAGAATGTTATCTCATTTTGATTTTAAGGATAAGGAACTGTCCGTATTTTTGTTCTTACTTAATTTTTGTACTTGAATTATTTTAAGTTGCCTATTACAACACCAAGGATGTTCAACATGTTAAATTTTTTGGGTTGAGTTTTTCTCTTCTTAGTTCTGCTCTTTGTGTCTCAGACTAGATTCTAATGTTAGTGTTTTTTTCTTTTGGGTTTCATTGTTAAATCTTCCCGTTTCCTGTTTTATTTCATTTGGGTTCATTCCAGAGTTTATTAGTCAGTTTCCCTGCTTGGGTTCTTCTCCAGCTGTACTGTATTTCCCTGATTAGACACACCTGGCTCTCATGTCAATTATTCACCTTCCCTGTAGTAAAAAGCCTGACAGTTTCCTAACCAGATTCTTCTGTTCTGCATTGTCTGTTTCCTACGTGCTTGGTTCTCCTTTCTCCTCTTCTTTTGCTGTTTATTCCTCAGTTGTCTCTTAGCAGTCTAACAAACATCAACAGTTATCCTTTATAAGGATGGTGTATGGCGCTCCCTTACTTTCCACAACATCACTTAATGTGTTTCTTGTGACTGGAAATGTTTACAACTAAATAGTCTTTAAAAAAAGAAAAGGTATCAGTCTTGTTTTTAGTCAGATGATGGGCAGTGGATAGCAACAAGTTCAGTGCTGCGTTATGCTAAGCTTCACACAACTAGAGAAAATTACACTGGTCCTTTTTCTGGTATCTAAATAAAGTATGTGAAACTAAGAAAACTTTATGATGGAAAACTTTTATTCTTTTTTTAACCATTAGCATTTTTAAACCTTGATATGGTTTGACACTTATAACCCAGCCTAGTCTCCAGTTGCAATAAATAAGCATGTAACTAATGAGCAAATTCGCTGCTATTATCAGCCCTGGTGTTTTGTAGCTTACAAGGGATAGTGGTTGAAGAGTATGAATATAATTTTGAGTAATATGACAATTCATGCTGTCTTTGTCATCTGCTCTCCTGTGAATCTTTGTCTCTTCCCTCCCCATATTTTCAGAGTTCTGTTTATTTTCATGACAAAGGCGGGGTTCTGTAACACTTGGCTGCTCTGCTAACTCGAAACCTTGGAGACAATGTCATGCCTCAGGTCTGGACGTGCATTCATCAGAATTTTGAGGCAAATGTGAGGAGGTGGAAGAGTGGGAACAAAAATAATGCAAAAAAAAAAAAAGGAAAGGTTTTAAAGAAAAGCTTTTAAGGTGAGGAGACACAGAAGTGTAATGTAGAGAGACAAGTCAAATAAACACACAGATGAGCATCAACATTAAAACAGGTAAACGCACATAGACCTACACACACAAGACGCCTTTTCTCCTTTATGGGCATGGTTCCTTCAGCAGCTCCTCACCAACACTTGAAGCTGTTCTGGCGGTTGACAGGGAGCAGTTGGACTGTCGACAGGCCCAGAGTCTGCAGAGAAGCAGTCTGTGAAACACACTCACACACAAACGCTGACATAAACAGAGATCTGTACAGACAGCACAGTAGAAACATGTCAAGCAAGATGGCTCCTCTGACAAAATACACACAAACACATGAGGTATGTAAGGTGAATACATTAAATAGCAACGTTTGTTTGACCGAGCTGGAAGACACACAAACATCATACACAAAGAGCTGAAACACATGAAAACAGTATGACTCCTGTGTCTGAATACAGAAACATACAGACTGATTTATAAACAGAGCTCTGGTCCAGGAAAGTGATTTTCGTCTTCTTCTTCTTGGGCTGATCCTCAACATGTGTCACGGTTTACACTCTAATCTACAGTAAAAAAGAAAATCAAACAAAGAAAATACACCAACTTCATCTGTTCTTTCACTTCCAGGTTTGTTTATAGACTTTCCTGGAGTTCTGTTTGGGATTCTTCTGCTGTGCTCCGGTGTGTGTCCCTAAATCCATTTAGCTTTCAGTGAGTGAGACAGATGATTAATAAATATCATCCAAAATTCATTCTCAAAATAACCATTTTATTTATTGTATTATTACTGTGTCAAGCAAAGATTAGTCTGACTCTTTTAGCAATGCAGTCTAGTAGTGTGGCTTAAGTGCTACGCATCAATAACACAGCGATGACAGTTCCCAGTCTCCAACCGGCCTCATGTAAGATAAATTACAGCCTGAATCTGACTAAGCTTTGACACTTGCAACCCAGCGGCACAGCCAATAAAACACTTGGAGCACTATAATCTGCTTCAGTAAGACTCACACATACAATATTACATGCAAACCTTTTTTTGTGAATGTAGTACCAAATATATTTTCATAGAAACTTATTTTCAGCTTGGTGAAAAGCTGCAAATAAGTCAGTGAATCTGTTTGAATGTTACAACTCTAATTTAGAACTGACAAAATTGCTGAAGAGTTGTACTTATTTTCTTTGACCTTATAGCATAAAAACAAACTCTGTTTCAAACAATGATTACATTTTTGAAAATTAGTGAACAAACTTCTAACAGACTTTTCTTTTTTCTTTTCTTACAGACTGTCTTTTTTTTCCAACTTAAAGTTTGGTTATTAAACCAAGAACTGCTCTAAAATACCCATTCAATTAAATTTTATTCCCAATACACTAGTGCATATCTGAAATGTGCTGTAGAGACATACAAAGACAAACTGCTTTTAGAAAATAAAGCATCTGGATTGACTTTTCTACCTAGCATACACAATGGAATCTTTTGCTAAACCAGACATATTACCATTATTTAATGTCATGCTAAGCAATGGAGATGTACTGTTTGCACATATGAATATACACTCAGCATATTGAATGCATGGCGTGGTTAAGGTCACACGGCAGTTTTGGCGTTATCTTCTGATTAATTCAGACAATAATTATTTGGCCAATAGGGAACAGCCATAGATGGTACGTAGAACATAACATTTTTATCCCGAGATGGTCAGATGATAAGACAGTGACATCATTGAAAAATAAATGAACTTAGTTAATTCCCATTCGGGATAGGTGAATGTACTTTATTTCTTCAGCTTTAGTGTTTTTCATCTATACTGACATATTTGGTGAGAAAAACAAGGTTTAATTTTACCAAACATTGATTTTCTTTCTAATGAAAGATTGATCTAAGCATTTTTAGGTTTCTTGTTGGAAAACTAAAAAATTGAGTTTATGTTGTTTGCCAAACAAAATGTGGGAACTTTTTTTCATAAAGTCACTAAAATTGCAAGAAAAAATTGGAAACAGAAAGAAATAAAATAGGATGTAATATGTTTGAAAATAAATACAAATCGCCTAGCTTGAGGAAAGATCCATAATCCTTAGTAAAACTCAGCTTCTACTATTACAATTTCTCCAGACTTTTTCAAACTAGGAATAGTTATTTTGACAAAGAATTTATACATATATATATATATATATATAAAAAGAAAGTAAACGGCTATAAAACTGTGTTGGCAGATCACAGTGGCAACTTGGCCAGCCTGTATAGACCACAGAGGGTTAACACTTACAGTGCATCACTCTATGGGGAATTCTGAATGCTGCAGCCAAACTGAGACAGTCAGTTGATTTATGAGCCAGAGCTGGGTTAAGCACAGTCTGGTGGGCTGAGGCACGCACCATGATTGAAAGTCACATCTAAGCCAATGTGCTGGGCTCTCACTCTGCACGCTGTGCACACACCCAGAGATGACTGAACTTTGTTTTGACATCAGAGGCTCACAAATGAAGTTGACAGGTTAACTTTCAAGGAGAAATTTGAGCTCAGAAAATACAGGAGTTTACTGTTTTTGTGAAGTGGCATTTGGATTTTGTTGCTTGTAATTCTCTCATGCTCTTTCCGTTTGTTGCTCCTTTGATCATAAATGTGTGTTCGTTCATATGGTAAGGTAGGTAAGGTAATTTTATTTATATAGCACATTTTCAGCAACAATGCAATTCAAAGTGCTTTACATGAATTAAAAGGAAATACAAACAAAATAACAAACCAAAGGAAGGAAGAAGAAGAAAAAGAGCAAAAGAAGAAAAATAATCTAATGTTGATCTAAAGTATGTAAACTAGGTGCTCCTATTCAGGGTTACTAAGTATCCTCTGGTCTAATTCCATTTCTGGGTTGGGAGAAGAGGAGTCTGAAAAGTGGTCTAACAATGTTGATCCACAAGTTACCTCTGGGCTTCTGGTCTCTGCATCTAAATAGTGAGTACTCTATAGTTTCTGATACAATAAACTACAGAGTGACTAATCTAAATCCTTTTCTGGATTAAAAGTAATATAGAACTAAGTAGTGACTGTTCCTGTTAAGTATTTCTGAATTCTAAGTTTGTAGTTATTCTAATTCTGATTCCATTTCTGGGCTGTATAGCTGTATAATACTGATCTAAATAGGGCGTATGCCACAATTTCTAATATTACTAATAAACTAAAAGAATCTATGTAGAAAATCTCAACGATTCAAAAATGTGATGCTTTTCACAGTGTATCTATGCAGAGAGACGGGGATATCCGGTCTATACATAACCTTACTGCAGGACTTTCTTGATAACTCCTGTCAGTCAAATCAGACTTTTGTGGTGCTTGTACTGTGAAATCTTTGAAGTCAAACAGGATTATGTCGAAGGGAATTTATTAACTTGTTAGATGTACTTTGTCTTGCTGAAGTATTTGAAGAATGTGCCTCAAACTTTTTTTCACTTTTTGCCACATTACAACAAACCACAATGGATTTTAATGGGATTTTTGTGACCAATACAAAGTAGTGGATTAATGTTGAAATGAAAGGAAAATGACCAATGGTTGTCAACATGTTTATTTTCACATTGAGATTAACACTTTTCTCCTTTTTCTCTGCAAAATGACTCAATCTCAGTCACATTGGAGACAGACCATCCATCTGTAGCAGTGGTGCTGAACTCCTGTCTTAAAATGCTGCTAGAACGCAACTTTTAGATGCATCTCTTCTCCATCACACCTGGATCAAACTGCTAAATTCCCTCATCAGCATGTCATTCAGCACTGCTTTGCCTGGGAATGAGCCATTCATTTGGCTCAGTGTGTTGGAGAAGAGATGAGTACAAATGTTGCAGAATTGTAGCTCTCTTGGACTAGAATTAGACACCCATGTTTTATTAAATAAAATTAAATTAAAAAAATACTTTATTGATCCCAAAAGGAAATAAAATGTTGTTACTTATTAATTCTAGATTCCCTAAAGAGATCTTTTGTAACAGTCAGAATTAGTAAATCTGAATAAGCCTCTGAGTGAAGACACTGTTGTTGTTGACAGTCTCATGAAGAGGATGGGCAGGGTTGTTCTCCATTTTCTTGATTTTACGTAAAATCCTTCTTTGCACCATCATCTCCAGGAGTCCCACAGTAGCCCCCAGAACAGAACCAGCCTTCTTTAACAGGTTGTTGATGCTAATGGCAGAAGAGATGACATTCTTAACAACAGACTTAAAAAAGATCTTGGTGCAAACCTTGAAGGATCTAAGCTTCCTAGAAGTACATCCTGTTTGGTCCCTTCTTGTAGACGGCTTCAGTGCTAAGTCTCCAGTCCAGTTGGTTGTCCAGGTGAACACTATGGTATTTATATTCCTCAACCACCTCCACTTTTTTTCTCATGATGGAAATAGGATTTGACAAAACTCTGTTTCTTTTTCCTTTTTGCTGTGTCTTCATGTCCTGCTGTAGACATTTCGTTAGATTTTGTGTGCTGGATTCTATTTCAGGGTAAATTGGGGTTCATATAGAGCCGAACTATACCGCATTGTTCACAATTAAAAGAATATTAACCTTACTTTCAGAACCAAAAAAGGAACATAATGTATAAATAGATGTGTATGCATAAAATTATCATTATTATGACACTCACCAATATTTGTTATCTTTATCCGACGTTGGCTTTGTTTTTTCTCCTCAGTTCAGCCCTATGAAAATGCTAATAGCTCCACATAATGCTCGTAATTTCCTACTTTTCTCCCTGAAATCATTATTTTTTTCCCGTTGCCATTTACAGATTGTTCAGGGATATGCACAAAGCATCTTTCCTTTTGCCTCCGCTTTGGTCTTTCACATCTTCTGTATGTTGTAACATCAAACGTTACACATAAAAGCCTCTCCACTGTGCCCGGGAAGAGTTTCTCTCTTGAAATGTGTTTCTCATTTCATGCCATTATCATATCACTGGACATGTCCACATGCAACTTTTGTTTTGAAGGCCATGGACTTGGAGAGTAAATGAGCCACAGAGTTTGCAATTTAAGATCTAATCCCATCCTAAGCCCTGGTGGAGACTTGACTGTTGAGTGGAGCATTTCCAAAGCCCAGACTTCATTCAGGGAAGGGGACTGAAGAAGATTTTGATAAAAAGGACTGAATAATCCCAAGGTTCCTGTTTGTCTTGGCTTTGTTGGGTACCACATGATTGTTGAGACTTAGATAAAGCAAAAAAAAAAAAAACAACAACCAAAAAAAACTGAGGGATTATGGATTTACAGATTTAAATCAGATGGCTAGTATTGCTATAAGCTAACCTTACAATAGCTTATAGCAAAGGTAAGGTGATATTGTAACATTACCTCAACAAAGAGAGTACATCCTAGCTAGTAGTAAATTAGCTATTATTTAGGTTACTATATCCTAGCTAAATATAGGGTCATAATTATGTAAAATAAAACCAAACTGACCAGAAAGTTCACTTTTATACAGTCATGTAAATAGTGTAATTTGTTTTTTAATGATACAATGCTACTGATATGATATGGCAAATGCAGGTTTGTATTGTTGCACTTGGTTAACATTTTTATAAAATGATGTCCATGAAAAATCCAGTTTTTTTTTTAAGGATCAGTTTTTTCATAGTTTTTTTCAATTTACTATCTGTTTCTTTTGCTCCAGTTAGCATTTACTGTAACACTGGCTCTTATTTTCTGATGTTTTTAAAGCTCAGTACCTCTCACTTCATAGAGAGGAACTAACACAAAATCCATTTTAGAAGAAACAGAAGAATACTGCTGGATGCTATTTAAGAGAGAATTCAAAAAAGCATTTTTAAAAAGCATAAAAGCATAAAAAGCATCTTTTTAAAAAAGATGCTTTTTATGCATTGATATAAAATGCACATCAATGGATTTTATAGTGTAACTGATGGAGGGATGCTTGATCTTTGTTAGGTTATTGTCTCCTAGTCCTGCAGTTTGTCATCACACTTCTAAGTCATTACATAATTTTAGTCCAAGCAACTCAGTCCACTTAAACTGAACCATACAATAAAATAATCCATATTTTCCAACACAAATTTCCACACCATATGAGATATGCATTTTATGTAGCAGTATGTCCTCCAATGGGACTTTTTGAAAAAGGTCTTGCTGAATTGTATCTATGCATAAATTAACTGGGATGACTGAAGCTGCAGAATAGTAAGAATAAATAGGTCATCTTTATGATGAAAGCAGAGCACTGGTTTTGAATTACTCCACACTAAGTCATTTTTATTCAAAGGAGTAACTTCAGCTCCTCCATCACATGGCTCTGGGCGAGCCCTGCTCTCAAGCAAAAGGGCTTATGATTGCATTTTAATGACATAAGTGGGAACAAGGTGTCACTCGAACTCAAATGGCTGGTGTGTGCTCCTAATGTATTCTTCTGAATCCCCTCAGATAAATTGAAATAAATGCTCTGCATCAAGGAGAAATGGAAAATGGAGACCTGCTAATGAGGTTACTTCAAAATGCTGTTGGAATTGCCAAGGGAGATATTTGTGTACTGTATGTAAGAGTGTGTTATGTTGTGTCACTTATTATAGGGAGACTACAGGCCTCAGGTGTGTTATTGATTGGACCTTTGATTTTGCAGCATTACAAAAAATATATACTGAAAAATCTCTGCTCTGCAGAGGTCATAGATGAGTTCTTCTGATGCCAGGAATCAAGCAATGCTTAGGAATGGTAAAGCACTATTTTCATCTCATCTGAAGGTCACGGTCTTGTTGAAAATGGAGGTTTGTGACGAGGAGCATGGATTCTTCTAAGGATTATCGTCAGCCTAATCAATTAGGTTAAAGTTTGACCAAATATTTGATCAGATCTGCTGATCTGTGACCCAACAGAATTTGCCAAATTGCTTAGTTCATTAAAGAAATTAGTGAATTCCTGATCCAAGTGCTGAGTCATGACTCTTGGATCAATATTTGGTCAAACTACCCCAACATAGGACCTAGGAAAATAACGCAGCATTTTTCAAACAAACCTTAAATTACAACAGCTTGGGGAGTGGATTTGGATCCTTTAAATAATACATATCATATCCTAATATGCAAGTTATTTTAGGACTTTAAATAAACCAATGTTGCCATCTCTCAAAGAATGCCCCATGGTCCAAATCCAGCCCAATTTTAAACCTTATTTAAACCCTTCAGTGAGCCACCAACCTGTCATTTTATCTAGTAGTTATGGGCAGGGCAATAATTTATGAAAACAATAAAAGCTTTATCCCACCCGGAGCATTAGACATGCCTGGTTTTACTCACTGCACTGTAAACTCACACATGGACGCAATGAAGAAGCATAATGAAACCATCCATCTTTTTGACACTAAAGGCAAGCCCACTGTCTTATAAATCCTCCACTGTCCAAGACTTTTTGGTCATCATAAACACTGGTCATTTTGCCATGTACTGCCTTTTCTTTCTCACATTTTTCCTACTGTTGAGGAATAGAGTCTTTGGCAGGCAATGTTAAAGAGATGACACAGAGATGTGCAGCAATGAAACAAGAGCAGGACTGTTCCCCAGAAGCTGATTCATTTTTAAATGATAAAACCAGAGAACCCAAGTTCACTTGGTTAAGGATCAGTGGGCACACAGGAAAAGCAGTGATGCTCACACAAATATGCTTTGTGTCAACTACTCAGAAAACCATGGTTTCTTGAGAACTCAAAAACAGAAACAGACACCAAACTCATAAAAAGACTATATAAGCCGCCATGTGTGTTTTCAGTCTGTGTGCAGTTGACCTTGGTGACCAAATCCAAAGGTACTCTGCGTGTATCTGAATTGATTTCTGTGAGCAAATAAACCACTTTATTAGTCTTTATAAGTGGATAAGCTCAAGCTATTAGTAGTCATGTTTCGTCAGCATTATGCATGTCTCTTTACACAATCATGTGGTGCGATTCCAAAATGGCATGAATAGAAAATCCCTAAATAGGATTTACAAGACTGCTGGCTTTTCGTGTGTGGCATTTATATGTCTGCTGGTATGAGAGAGAGGCTGCGATAGCAAGGAGAACTCTGTGTTCAGCCAAAAACAACATGAAGTTCCTTTTGCACAGAGCAGCCAGTCATGAATCAGGTGTGATACCTGCTCCCAATATCAGCAGTATGCCAAAACAAACACCCACAAAGTACAGTTGTTTTCCGGCTCACCTTTTCACTGTGTAAACGTAATTACCAAGGTGTCTTTATTTTCTTCTTAACAGTGGAAAATATGTTCATTTAATCTTTAACACCAAAATCCTTCCAGTCCCAGCAGGTCATTGTAGGTACATTTTCATCTGCTTGCTAGTGTGGACTTCTGTTAATTTGGCTTTTCCTTTTATTGATTCTTTTGTGATTTTTTTTTTTTTTCAGTCTCAGCAATTGGTTACCGAATGCCACAGCATTGCAGAAAATGTAGTTCTTAAAAATGTGCTCATGTACACACCCACTTGTTACTTTATTGGGAGTACTTTACCAGTGGCCTTTTGCAGTCAAAGTTGCCAGAATTGTTTTTGGATCAGAATCAACAAGGTGTTGGTGCCAAATTCACTATGTGTGCTGTGACAAGCAAGTCAAGAGATGATCCTAATGAAGTGGCCATTGAGTTTATAAACAGTTCAAACCAGATCTTTACATCTTTGTACAGTATAAAAACACACACAGCCTTTTTTTATCACTATCAAATCAAATCTGATTAAATGTCATTGTTTTGAATTGGTTAGGATTATAAAAACTGTTTCTGTTTGCTGAATATAAAGATAAAAAAAAACATTCTTTATGTTTTGTTATTAAGTTTCCTAATATTCAGGAGTTACATTCGTGTCCACAGTATTTGGTAAAATTGCCTTTTAAGGACTACACAATTGTGCAGTAAATAGTATTGTTGCCTTGCAGCAAGAAAGTCCTGGGTTTGAATCCTAGCCTTTATGAACAGATATACTATGTATGTGTGGGTTCACTGGCTTCCTCCCATATTCCAAAAACATGACTGTCAGGTTGATTGGTCTCTCTAAATTGTCTCTGGGTGTGACTATGTGCATGTCTTGTCCTGTGCGACTCTGCGTTACCCTGTGATGGACTAGCAACCTGTCAAGGGTGTACCGTGTTGCTGGCCGAATGACCACTGGAGATGGACACTGGCCTCCAACAACATTATAGGCATAAGCAGGTATAGAAAATGGATTGATGCCTTTTCAAACTGTTAGGCTTTGGTCACCATTTTGGAAATACTTCTTGCTAGCTTCCTTGAAATTTTTGTTTTTCCTAAATGTCCTTTGTTCGTCGTATATGTTCATGTGTTGCCTACACTACGCTAGAAACTTGTCCAGGATGTACCCTGAATCTCACCAGTGATGACCATATAGACATTTGGCTCAATATAACCCAGTAAGGATTAGCTGGTATTGGCAATGGATGGATGGCTTATGCATTGAGGGACAAGCTGGTCAAACTATATACAATCAATTGCGTCAAAAATTAACTGAATAAGTGACACTCATTAAGTGAGAATGATTAATAATCTTTGACGATGTTTTATGTGATGTTTGCCCCTGCTGCTGTTTTAGAGATTTAAATTTGCATTGTATTTGGTACTGTAACATCAGCAATAATGAGGATATTTAGGGAGAATCAATTCTTTGAGGTAATACTTGGGAGAAAAAGTTTGAAAACCGCGGCGGTACAGCATATATCCTTGTGATATACTGTAGCTAAAGTGGCAGTTTTCTTTCATTAGTACATATGGCACACAGAAACACTCAGTAATGATGTTGCAGTAATCTGATCCATCTATATTTACTGTGCCTACCGGAGCTGAGTTCATTGAGTTGTCTCCGTTCGGCGTTTCCACAGATGTGTGTTATGTGTCTTCAAGTAAATGTAGTGATTAATGTGTATAAGTACCTTGTGACAGCTTCAGAGCTAATGTGAACTTATAGTTTAAGGTAGGGCCTAGCCCGGTATGACCCACAGTGGGGCCATAACGGGCTGGGTAGGGCGCCCCGCAGTCCCCATCAGGGGTGGCCTAGCGGACACAGACATTTTACAGGAGAGGAGGTAAGTGTTTGGTTACAGTCTCAAACAAAAAGAATCCTCCTAAAACCATGCTTCTAATCCCCTCTTATCCTCCCCCTGTTTCCCTCAGCCCCAACACCTATTATGTTCCAGTTTACCCCTCACTGTGTTAGTGAGGGGTAAACTGACTCACTCCGTTAGTTCCTTCTCCAATCAAGCTCAAAACTCCATCTTACTTTCCAAACTGCATAATTTTGACTCAGGTTCACTGTTGTAAATGTCACTTGACTTTACACTTACTCCTGCAAAAGCATTTCATGTTTTCTCATTTTTACCGTGTGCCAGTGGATCTTTTTCCTCCTTATTCTCTCACTCCGTTTTTATTTTTTTCTCGTTATTTTTTGGTAGAGGTGTGTTTAAATATGTTGGATTTTGGATTTTTGCAATATGTTCACCATGCTAATCATATGAACTCAAAATATTTATTAATAACTCAAATAAAGCTAATTACAAAATCTGGCTGGTTATATAATTACACTCTAAATTTTGCCTTCTTACTTTTCCAGTCATTGAAAGATTTTGCGTGCCACCTGATGCCAAAGTTGCATCCAAGGATGCAACAGATACTGAAGTTGATGGAGAAATATTCTGTGACCTCATTAGACAAGCCAGTGTTATGCTTAAAGTTTTCTGCCATTAGGGTGAGATATGAAAGCAAATTAAAACAACCGATAAAGATTTTACAAAAAGATGAAACTGATATTTCCTTTGTCTTCTCCTTCAGAGTTCTCAGAATGTTCATCTGCTTTAGAAGTGTTTTTACACTTCTAAATCTATGTTAAAAAGTCCAAATTTTGTCACTAAAATGAAATCTCCTATGAGGCACCTTCCTGCTAAACCAATCAGAGAGGAGTATGCCCTGAGGATGGTGAAATCTCCTTTCACCACCACCTGAAGTCTCCAGTGCGTGGGATGGAGTTGAGAGACTTGCTGTCTTTTATAAGGTAATTGAAATAAAAATATGTGTAGTAATTTGTCACTTTGCTTTTATAGACATTACGTTCATTGGTGTTTGTTGTCAGAAGAGCAAGATTGACATCCTCCACATCATCATGGATAAGTGACTCATCCCATGCCAAGCAAACTGCTTCCTTAGCATTTGATGAGTTATTCAAAAGACATTTTGTGTATTATGTCAATGAATTTTTATACATTTTTGCATTGTATAACATTGATGTTGGCAAAATGAAGGAATCACCTAGAGTTAGGGACTTGAGAGCAAGATAAGTGAATCATTTTTTCTTTTGTTACCTAAACAGCTATTTACAGAGACCTTTGTTCATTTTCATACTTTCAGGTCTATTCATAGTGAAAGATATCTTGTGAAAATCCCAGATCTAAAATTTTTTAAGCCTTTTGATATTCAAAACTCATATGGAATGCTAATGAATGTTTGTTCATTGTACAACAGTTTAAAATGTTGGAAACACAGCAGCAATAAAAACAATTGTTTAAAATTTATTTATTTATTTTAGTTTTTCTTTATTATAATTAATTTTAACCAGAATCATAAAGTAACACATTTTGGAGTAAATACCTAACACTTGAAAGTGTTAAATTAACACTAACAAAGTAGTTATTTTTTATTATTTTATCAGTGTTAACCATTGCATCCCACAGTGTTTATTTAAATCTGTTTTGTGAGTTAAAAAAAAGTAACTCTTATCCAGTGTTAAAAATGTAACTATTTTGAAAGTGTTAATTTAACTCTGAAGAGTGTGGACCTATATAAACCCTGAAAAAGTGTTAATATCAACTCTCTGAGAGTTAAATTAACACTGGGCTTTTTGCTGTGTGCCTAAATGTGATACACCCATACGTCTTCCGTGATGCACGGTGCACAGTCTGCAGCAGCCTTACGAGGCGGGACCTGACAGCGATGACAGCATGATTAATACTCAACGTCGTTTCCATTCAAACACTGACTTCACACACACGCGCGCGCGCACTCACACAGCTCACGTGGCCTGCTTGAGAAAAACTTAAATAAACTGATCCCTGGGAAAACTATAAAGCTCTCATTGCTTCCAATAGCAGAATGAAATATATCAATAATGTGACTACAGATAAAACTTAGATTTGGTTTATTTTTGCAAAAGCTTATTTTACTTATATTAATATGTTTTCAGAACGTACTTGTACTTTTTTTCTATGATGTGCTTCCTACTTAATTTAGGGAGCCACTTATGTTTTGGAATTTTACTTTCAGCTCATTACAATGATAATAGACATGCTCAGCAGTCAGCTGTGGTTCCTTACAACATTTTGCTCGTATCTTTCAAATGATTGAAATGGACTGTGTGCATTTGAATCTGAATGTGACTATATAGCTAATTTATTTAAACCAAATGTAAACTAACTTGGATACCATATTGTTGTAAATGCACTGGATCTGTTTTGACATGACAGGAAGAAATTCCTTGTTAGGAATTGGTAATGTATACATAAACTGAATATAATATTTTGCAAAAAATGTCAAAATTGTTGCCATGTGTACGACAGCCAGCACTAAGTAGAAAAAATTATGAGTTTTTTATTGTTTTGAAAATTATTGAAAAATAGCTAGATTAGTGTTGAAAAGAATTGAATAGAAAGAGCTGTGAGTTAGTTGAAAGCAGCTGCTTTTTCCAAGTAGCACTAACTTAAAAATGAAAAATAAGAAAAATAAAAATGAGAAATTAAAAAAAAGATATTGACATATCTTTTAGAAATTAGGCAAATGTTTGGTTGGTTTTTTTATTTAAAGACTGTAAACATGGAAATTAGGAAAAAGAATATTGGTTTCTGCTCTTTCCTGTTAGACAGCAATTTCATGCGGGAAATAGGAAATACACAGAAATAATGAAAATTTGTAATTGTATGCTTTTTTGTTGCTGTTTGGTAGCCTCCTGATAACAGTGCCCAAAACTGAATGCTTTTCATTCAAGTAGATGTAAAACACGATATTCGATTTGTATTTAAATTCTGCAAAAATTGCGAAATCTTCCTGTTATTTGTGTAGCAATCCAAGAAATACCTCATATTCATGTGCAATTTCCACAATTAGCCTATAGGAAACGAAAGATAACTCATCCGATGACAGAAGGAGCTTAAATCTGCCAGCAACCGCTGAGGCATTAAAACACTTTTGTGGTTCATTCATCCTTCAACGGTTTCTGAGGGGATGCAGGGATGTGAAAGAGTTCCTTCTAAAAACTACCTTTGTTAACCTCACGACATTCATTAATCTTCGAGAGGCAGTCATAAAGGAGCCTGTGTGGAGGACGAAGAGGATGTTTGAATCCAGTGGCTGCCAGGGGCCAAGTGGTCAATCTGAGACAGAGGAATCACAGGTTGGCATGACGAGCCCATGCCACTCTCTGCCAACACAAGCTATCGGGCCACATAGACAAATCTCCTGACAAGCTCTCTCAAACTGTGAGAAAGTAAATCCTGACTGCCAAGTCTAACAGCGAACTGAGGACAAATTATGGAATCCATTAATTCGGCGCTTTTGTGTTTATCATGGTTCGTTTGGAATTTGATTTGTGATTGTGATGTATGAAGTCTCCTCAAAAATAAGACCAAGCATCAACAGCACACCTTGTACAGGCATCCAAAGTTCACACATGGTAACGTTTTCTTCATAGGAAATATTTTGATTGAGTTAAAAAAACGAAGTCAGTAGTAATTTCTTACTGATAGTTGTACATGAATTCTCAATGAGGCTGTGCATAACTTATCCCTTTGTATGATAAATCCTTATTCATTATACTGTGTTTCGATGAATTGTTTATACACCTTGGATGTTTTAACATTCTGTCTTGTTGGGCCACAAATCCATGTATAGTGAAATACAATTGCGATGTGGAAGGAGGTTGATATGTAGTTGATTACAAATATAAACAAGAGAAGAGCAGCATGCATTTCTTTTAAATAAACCAGTCCACGACTGATAATTGTCCGTCCATCACTGGCTATGCTCTCTTATTCTTTGCAGGGTCAAAGGGATTGAGGGCCTTGGTGCCTATCTCCACGGAACATGGAGTAACCCTGGACAGATTGCTAGTCCATCATAGATCAACAAAAAGTCGCAGAGGACAAAACCAATGAATGTAAGATGAAAACATGGAAACTCCATGTGCCAAGACCCCCAGCCATATTTAAGACCTTCTTGCTGTGAGGTAATAGTGCTACACTGTGCCAATGTACAGCTCTCATCCACTGATCCACTGAACACCTCTTCCAGAGTTATGGTGAGTCTCTTGTTGATTCTTTTGTTAATGCTCTCCTTGCCAATTTAAGCAGATCGTCATATCTTGGTGGATTCATAGTTGTGCCATAAGTGTTCAAAGTTTAAGATATCGTTTTTACAACCTGACCATTCTTTAAAATTCTCCCCAACTTTATCCCTGATTTTCCGCTTTGTTCCTTCACTCATGTTCTCTAAAAAAATCTTTGAGACTTTTACAGAACAGCTGTATTTTTATTAAGATCAAAACATACATGTATACCCTGTTTGCTTGGCATATGTGTTCTACATTTTATTTAGTGGTATTAGGATAAGGAACATGGAATCTTAATACTTCATTCAATAAACAGAGATACTACCTTGATTGCAATATTATTAATAGCAGATAATTCAGCTCACTGATGTGGGAAAATAACCACCCTCTTCCAACGTTAGAGGTTATATCTTCATCTTTGAGTGACTTGCTGTAAATGTCTCATAGAAAGAGCTTGTTGAAGCAAGCTGTACAGTAGGGCTTTCCATTTTGCTCCTTGAAGATCCCATGGCTGAGTTGCCGCAGACAGAAGGCGCAAACAAAGTGCTCAGGATGAAACTTGCGATCGAGAGCTGAGACGCAGCGGCCGGTGATGGGCTTCCCACAACCCCCACACAGGGTGCCCTGCCTGGAGTGAAAGTGGATGGAACAGAGGGGCCGACCGTCCAGTTCCATGAAACAGCCATCGCTAAACGGCTTCAGACAGTCCTGAATTTAAAGAGAGAGGTAGAGGATAGTGAAGGATTAGGGAAAGCAAAAAGGATGCTCTGTGTCAAAATAAGACTGTATACAGCCTGCTGAAAAAAAAACAGCAAAATATTTGCAACATTGTCTCAACTCCTCAAGACTGCTGTTACAGTTTTAGCAATGTAGTCTATGATTACTTTCCAAAATTTGCCTTCATGACTGCTTGGTAGCAAACAAGTGATGACTGCGAAATGAGCGCAGAGGGAAAAAAATATCAATTATGCATATAGAAAACATTGATTATTTTAAACAAATTGTGATGAATGAAAAAAGGTATGCTTGTCATTCACATTCAAACTTGAGGAAGTGAACAAAAGCTTTTAATTGAACTTATTGAAAGTTGTACACAGTAGAGTGGACGGGGTGCCATGGCATGGAAAAAATGCTGGCCTACTGGTCAATTCACAAATAGACATTCAAGACATAGACGTAAAACCCAATAAATAAATAAATAAATGATTATTTACAGAATAATAATAATACATACTAAATTATATACATATATAAAATGTATATTATTATGGAAGAAGTTATTGGATATTATAATTTTCCTCAGGGAAGGAAGTGCATAAGCTATTTTTTAGACAGTCAGTGCTTCTGTTATTCAAGAAGAGCTCTGGTGATATTTAACCGGCCTCATGGACCGAGGATGTGACAGCTGAAAGGCTCAATAATTTGGTCTGCACAGTTTTTAGATGCATTACGAAACATACTAAACTTTAATAATTGGTACAGTGAGCAAATATGTGTAATTGCACCTTCATGTAGCCAAAGCTATTTTTAGATTTTATATATCAATCAAGCTACTGGGACAGTAGCTTTAATCACCATGTTCATATAGACAGAATAGGGATGACTGACTGGATAAAAAAAATGAATACTCATCTTGCAGTGGGATTAACACTGAGAACATATTGTTAACAGCTTTGTCTTGTAAAAGAACCTGTTATTTATAAGAAGGTCGGCTCTAATAAGGTGTGTGTTTGTTTACATTATCCAGTCTGGGCACACCCTCAAGTTGTTCTGGAGCTAGGAAGTAAATATCCTACTGAGTTCCTAAATTCTGTTTCACTTTTTTTAAGAACCCTGTAATCTTTGATAATTAATTATTGGATGGTAATCAGATATTGTTTGGCCAGAGTTGGTGGTGCAGAGGTTGCATAAGTGTGTATGCCCTGAAGCTCAAACTTTATTGAAGAACCTAACTCCACTGTTCAGTCTTTTTGGGTAAATGCCTAACGCCAATTATAGTGAATGTGATTGATCACTAATAAAGTCCAGCTGTCCCAGCAAAAGTCTTACCAACATTTGCTGATTTGCAACTTGTAGTTAAAGCCATAGCCTGTAGAGAGGGAACAAAGGCTCCAGAAGATCACATTGTACGAATGTTAAGGAGCTGCACGAATTTCTGCCAAGTACTGGTTTTGTTTTTAAATGCGCAAATAAAATCTGTTCTCAACACAGGAGAGGAGCTGTTAAACATAAAGCTTTCTTATAAAGTGAACAGCTAGATTTAAGTTTTGTTTGTTTTTTTTTTTTTATTGGAATAAATCCAAAATGTAAAACACTAAATATCACCAAAAGAACACAAAGACTAAGGTGAACTCTGGTGATGTCAGCATCATGGTCTGGAGTTACTTTTCTTCAAGCGGAACTGGGTTTTTTGACCAACATGTATTGTGGCAAACATAAGTCTCAGTTACTAGACAGTAACTGAATCCAAAGCATTCAGTTACTGGCTAGAATAATGTAATTTTTCTACATCACTGTATTTCCAAGCATACCTCAAAGTCCACAAAACCAGGCCTTTGTGGAAGTAAAGTTACATTTTAAGCATGGCATTGCAAAGCTAACATCAAAAACAAAGTTTGAGAGAAACTTTGAGGGCTATGAATAAAACACGTTCACTTAGTCTGACAGGGTTGGACAACGTTTGCCAGTTTGCTCTCTCTGTTCTGTAAAAGTTTCCCCACCCTATCAAACTATTAACTCCAGTTAAGATGCAGATGAACTTCTACTAAAGCAGAAAGAGCGCTGAGAGGTATTCAACAAAGTTATAGTTTAAAAGTGCACACTTATTCAACTATGTTATTGCTTCTTTTATACATTTTTTTTCTTTTAACAGATATGTTTGTTTTTTAGTTGGATTGTACAGCACAAATATCACTGTATCACACTGTATATATATTCACATTTGTTGGGATTATATTCATGGACTTAAGTTGTTGAATGTCTTAGATTGCAAAATAAAAACAATTTCACTAATAGAACAAAAAAAAAAAACATATAGGTGCCATTTTTACCTCTGATAAGTGTTCAGAACTCTGCGCAATTAATGTGTTCAAATGCTGCTGACCGAGTAAAGAGAGAAGTGGAGCAGCAGACGGAACCATATTTGACCAACTGCTCTACACAGCGGTGGCTTTGAAGAGGATATAAAAGATACCCACACAGAGAGAATATGGTTTCCTTGATTTATCTGCAACATTTCCACCGCAACATTTTCATCATGCATATGGTTTGCATCAGCCCTGTGGTCAAACCGATGCAAACAAAGCAAGTGTGTGGGTATCTGTCTCATTTATTCTCAAGGTTGTGTGTGAGCCGGAGCCGTGTGTGTGGTCTGTGTTGGAGGCTCACTGCGCAGACGAAGCACTCTGGATGCCAGGTGCCATTGGCTGCAGTCAGGTAGTTCTCTCTAACGGACTCCGCACAGCCCGAGCATTTGGGAGCAAAAAGGTGGTAGAAGTCCTTGCAGCAGTATGGTTTTCCATCCTTCTCCAGGAAGCCTTGGATAGATACGGGATACGCTGAAATGTGTGCTAAATATTATTTTTATGCTGAGGCAAATAAATTATCAAACATCTCACCGTCTGGCCCAAACAGATCTCCACAGTGTGTGCAGAAGAAATGCTCCGGGTGCCAAGTTTGGTCCAGAGCTGTCAAGATGTTCTGGTGGGGAAAAAACACCAAAAATATTGCATCTCTGTTTTACTTTCTTTGGGGATTATTGAAGTTTGTCTCATCTCATGTAGCTAAATGTGAAAAAAAACAAAAAAAAGTGGAGCGTGAGCCACTTGAAGGGAATCACCAGGGATGCTGCATTAGTTTCTGATTAATGTCTTTGGTCTGTAGCATGAGGTAATCCCGGTTTGCAAAACCACCAGTATGGGTTTTCCTTTTATTTATTAGCATAACATGTGGTCTTGGCCAAGAAAAAAAAAAAAAACATCCAACATGTCATCATGCAATCATCGAAATTTTACTGTGTGGATTAATGGATGTAAAATTTTGACTGGACAATTTAGGACGTGAATCGTGAAACAAAAAGAGAAGCTGAGATTAATTTTGATATTTAAGATGCTTTACATAAAGTGTAATACTGCATAGTTGGAGTTTCTTATTGTAATACCTGCAATATCGGCCCCTTGCAGTACGCGCAGCGTGGAGAAAAGAGCTGATGGTAGTCTTTGTCACAATACGGCCGTCCTTCTCTCTCAAAGAAGCCTGTTGTGCTCAGCTCCTCCTTACACACCATACACACAAAGTGCTCAGGGTGCCACACCTCACCCAGAGCTGTGATCATCTAAACAACAAAAGTCAAATGAAGTGAAAAAGACTGCTTTGACTATATCTAAATTTAAAGGTTCACGCTTTACCTTTCCAACAATGCATTTGTTGCATGCAGCACAGTGGCCTTTGGCTGTGGTGCGCACACCGATCTTCTCCAGGTCCGAGCTCAGCCCTCCAAGAAGGTCATCTATAGAATCTGTTTTCTGCGTCTGGATCAAGGACTTTGGGTTGGAACTTGCCGGGCCGCTGCTGCAGCTGCTGCTTTCGCTGTCCTTCTGTCCTGATCTCCCATCCTCGTTTTTTTTCTTTGTACACTGCTTCTGTGTCAGTGGTGGAGGGGCTGATGGAGGTAAGTGGTTCTAAATAAAGATACATGGATGTCAAAATGTCAAGTTTAGTCTTTACATGTGCTAAAGAGATTTAAGTGCTTAAGTGGTCAAATACAGAAATATTATTTCAGCTTGTGCAATGGTGATGTTGGTGCAATACTGCCCTCTACTGTTACACCTTATTAATTTATTTAATTTTTAAAATGTCGCTCTACTACACCCTCAGCATGTAGGTGGTTACCAACAGCATTCACTGAAGTTATTTCAGCTAAAGGGCAACATGATCTACTTTGAAGCAGTGTGAACTTTATTCACACATTTTTGTTGATATCTTTCGCTAAATTAGCAAAACAAGGTAAGATTTGAGTGTTTGCCTGCAATAAAATAGTTTTCTTTGAGGAGAAAAAAAAAGAGTAGGCGTTGATAAATTTCAATATCTTTTGTAAAAACCGAATATTTGATGAAGTGTCTGATTTTTTATCCCCATAATAGCACAGTCGCAATCAGAAATATTCAACTCATTAAATGTTTTAATGACTTATTAACAAGATGCAATATTTGGGTGCAACAAATGTATTAATGTCACAGTTTTTAAAAACCCATGAAATATTGTTTTGAAGCTGTATGAAAATTTTAATAACCTGTAATGAATTTAAAACAATTTAATTTGTTTTAAGGCTTGTTGACACCAATTAAGCCTTTGGAAACTCAATAAGGATTCTTCATTTGTTCCTTTTGTGAGGCAGACATAAGCACTGCACATGAAGGCATGTAATCATAGGAAAGAAAAACAGCATCAATAAAGCTGTGAGAGATTATGTCACCTCACCTGAAGGGCTGTAAGAAAATTTGCAAAAATATTAACATTCCACTATTATGAGGGAGATTAAAACATATGGAGCAGCTGCAGACCTGCCTGATCATAAGTCACCAGATTTTATCAAAAGTTTTTAGTTACTTAATCGGAATAGCTAAGAAAACCCTTTGTCTGACTGCAGGGCTCTATAACACACACACTGAATAAACAAGGATTTAATGGCTAGAATCCAAAATCAAAGTCTGTGGATCACCAGGAACAAAAAAAGCAAAATATCTGCCAGAAAGGAAACTAGAAATATGGAAATAAAAGAGTTTTGGGAGATAGACCAAACTTGAACTGTTTGAACATATGATGAAGCGATATGTTTGGCTTACAAAGGGTCAAGCTTATGAAAATAAGAAAACTGTCACCATAGTCAAACATGGAGGTGAGCCTCTGATGATGTGGGGCAGCTGTTCTGACATTGCAAGCAGCATCATGGTTTACCAGACACATTTACAAGAGGGAGATGATTCCTTCTGTTTACAAATCAAGGCAACACAGTCAATTGATTTTAATTTGACTTTCTAGAAAGACAACTTCTCAAGAATCCATTTTCTTTCATCCACTTTTCTACAAAGTATTTTTATGCAACTGGGTTACATATTTTCTGATTCCAACTGTGCATCATTTATTAACTCATTTTTACCAAGAAATCACTTCTACGAGACATTATTTTACACAAAATGTGAACTGTGATCATTTGTAACCTTTTCCTGACACACCCAGGTCAACAGTTTTATACTGACCCCTTCTGCTAAACCCATCAGGTCTTCTAGGATAGACTCCAGTTCTAGAGTTGGTGAGTCCGGAGGCAGAGCAGCTGCAACTGGCGCGGGTAGGTCACTGTTAAAAACAAACGTAAAAAAAATAATAAATAAATACATGATACTCCGGCTTCCTCCCACAGTCCAAAAACATGACTGTTAGGTTAATTGGTCTCTCTAAATTCTCCCTAGGTGTGAGTGCGTGTGTGTGCATGGTTGTCTTGTCTCTGTGTTGCCCTGCGACAGACTAGCGACCTGTCCAGGGTGACCCCGCCTCTCGCCCGGAACGATAGCTGGAGATAGGCATCAGCAGCCCTCCCGACCCCACTGGGGACAAGGGTGTACAGAAAATGGATGGATGGATGGATAAATACATGATGACGCTACAAAAACCTTTGTGATAGTAAAAAGCATTTAAATATATTTTGTGATGGTTGACAGCAATTTAAAATATATTTAGTAAAATCCGAAAAAGCCGGAACAGCATAGCTTACCTCATAAACAAATAAGTTATGAACATGTGTGAAAAGTAGATTTAAACAAGACGACATTGTTTTCAACACTTTAATCTTCTATTAAACACAAAATAACACATTATCTTAAAAAATAAATAATCATACTATGAAAAACTTATCTAAATTTGCAACCACATGAAATGCATTGCTTGAAATTGTCTTGCTGAAAGTGGCATTCAGATGAATGCGCTTAATTTTTCTAAACCTTTAATATTTTTGGTTTCAACTATGTTTATAAAATATCACAGTGCTGTCTATGCTGTGTGCTTTTATACTAGTTAGCATCGCATAAAGATCAGATAATTTATGTGTTCAGCTAATTTACAAAGGGTATGCTTTCTTTTTATCTTGAACATTTGTTGCTCCAAAACATTGCATGCTTGTACCAAATTAATGAAGTGCTTTTACATTGAATGTTACACTGTGATCCATCAGATTATGGGATTTTCTTTTTTTCTGACTCAGAAGACATGCGGCCTTGTTGGATCATGATGTTTCATGTTTACTTCACATAGTAAAGTTTTAACTGGTGGAGACTAGAAAAACATGTTCTCATCATGGTCTGTGGGCTTTTAGTGGTTTCTGTTTACGATGAGCTGATCTTTTACAAATGTCTTGTTTTTCAGTTGTTATATGCCTTACTTTTCTATAACTGTTTTAATTAGCTTTGATCCCTTTATTTTGTTTGCGTCCTCTTTTGCTTTTTTCCTCCTCTGACATCATCCTCCTCCTAATCACTGTCTTTGACTACCACTTGAGCTTATTTCCAATTACTTCCTTCTGTGTGTTTACTCAACTGCTTTCTTGTTTTGTTGCCAAGATGTTGTTTAACTTATTTCACCTGTCAGACATACTAGACACAAACTCTATTGTGTGTCAGTGGTCCGTAACCTGCTTGTCCCATGCATGTAAGCCTGACTCGGTTCTTCTCCACTCTATATGAAACTGATATTTTAGTTTAGAAAACTTTGCTATTTTGCCATGACTTGGGCCACAGAATCACCCAAGTTTTTTTGGGCCTGCTTTATAAGCATGCCTTTTTTAAGTTAAACTGCATTTTATCCATCTTCTTTACATCAACTTTATGAGTGTTTTTGTGTGTAAGGTCATTTTAAGACATTCAGTGCTCACACATTTGCATACCCCTTATAAATACAAATGATGACACACGACACACACCCTAATGTGTGGTAGGTACTACAACACACCCCACACTAATTACTTGTTGTTTTATGCATTCCAACAATATGTGCTTTGCAAAGTAAATATGACAAACTGTATGCCTCAGCTATGAATATATTTGCTGTCTTGTAGCGATTTAACGTTTTACTGGTGATGATACAACAGAACACTAAAATTCTGTGTAAAATTCTGTTTAATTTTACTCTAAAACACAGGACAAACAGCAGACAGGTATTTACACATTACCTGTAGACATCAGAGCTGGCTAAGCTTTTCTCTCTTTTTTTGTCTCCAGCAAGAATGGCAGCTGGAGCCTGTGTGGACAATGTAGTTACATTGACATTTGATTACATATATATTTGTACTTGTTTTAGTCCATTTAAAATGATAGATATATTTCTTTCTCTTTTGCTCACCTTTCCACCAGTTGCAGTGGTGGTTTCCTGGAGACTGTTTGAACCTGTAGGACTCAAAGCCAGCTCCTCTAACAGCAAATCTGCAGACAAATGCAAATCGTGACGCTTCATAGCAACTTATGGGTTGTGGTGTGATAGATTCACCTCGAATTACAGCTGAGAACACTATTCTGCTTGTTAACCAGCAAAACATAGATTTTTTGCAGGGTAGTGAATTTCCTGTGAGGATAAAGGTGCAAACTAGCTGAGGTTGTTTCATACAAGCCAACTTCCTGAGGAAATGAGAACATGATACGTTGCAGAAGTGAAACTTGTCTTAATGTCACAAGAATCTGGCGACAAACACTGAGGTTATCTCATGCCATCTTTTTGTGACACGTTATTAAAAGAGAAACATGGAGATAAACAATTAAGCATATCCAATATACATTGTACTGGTTTAGAATAAAAGAGACAAAATTTTGGTCGCTAAAAAGAAAACCAGATGTCAAGTTTGAAGTACAGAACACGATGTAGGTATTGCGATTACTTTGAAACTGCTCATTTACATTTACATGTTGTTAGATCAGCGATCAGCATTTCTCAAGCATAGAATCTGTATGTTGCAAAACCAAACAACTTACTAAAAAACAACTGGTTGGTAAAACAAATAAAAAACAATTAAAATTTCTCATGATATACCCAAAATGATATTGTTTGTAGTCAATCCTGAACAACACAGATGTGTTTATATAGCTGATCTTGGTCAGTAATCTCGATTATGTATTAAGGCTTCATATATATATATGCCGTTTTCATGTTATCACCAGCAGAGAAAGAAAGTCACCTTACCGAGTTCATCCATGTTGTTTCCTGCTCTCAATACTTGGGTGTGTGTGCTTTCTTTCTTTACTGCTAGTTTGTCACTGGGGTAACAAGCCTTGTTTCTCATCACATCTACACCACTACTTCCTGCAAGGAAGTTTTATTTTTTTTCTTGCCATAATAAGATCTAATGCGGTGTGATATCGCAGTTTCAGGATCAAACCTTTAAGTTTCCTCTTGATCTTGCAACATTTTATCACATTTTGTACTCAGTTTTGAAATGTGCTTGAAATACATTGTGCATTCTACTTGTTAGTGTAAATGGTAAATGATTAAAACAATGTGTTTATAGTGCCAGAACTATTTTCACAATTGTAATGGTTTTAATATATTTATACATACAGCGAGATATGTACATTTTACTTGCTGAAGTGTATCATTGTAAAGATGAAAGTAGGTTATAAATTGATGCTATGGCATCTCAGTGGAGGTATTTCAACAACTCATAATACATATTTATTTATTAAAGACACATTTAGTTAATATTTTGAAATGAAAGCATGACTTGAATGTTCACACAAATGCATTGAAGAAACAAAAGCAAAAATGTGATCTTTATATTTGTCTAAAAAAGACTTATCCCAATTGGGCTGAACTGAATGCTCCCTTTCTTAAATGTAAAACTTCACAACAAGTAATGGTAAACTGAACTAAGAGTGATTCTGAAACTCATCGAGGTCGCAGAATTATGACTTAAACCTGACATGTAGGTAAGCAGCACTCATAAGCTTGATTTTTTTTTTGTAAAACTCAGCTAAAATTGCTAAGAACAAAAGTTCCTACAATATAAACGGCTGCATTCCAAAGTGACGGATACACGTTTGCAATGGCATCAAATTAATGATTATTACAATGACAGAATTAAACACTGCACATCAACAGTATAGTTATTAAAACAATACCACAACGCTGCATGTAGCAACCAGCAAAATAATAATTGCCAGTAATGTAATAACTTGCAGGCAATGTGATCAAGTTTTTTTATCCTATCCTGTAATGCCAATACGTAAGTTATATGTTTGGAATATCACCAATTTAAAAGTTATTAAGGTTTAATAACTCTTAAATAATTGCTTATATTATAATACCTAAATTAGCAATTTTAGGTAATTTGGTATGGCTGCAAAACCCAATTGAAAAATATAATGTACATATATTTTTTTAAACATAATGTGTAAATATATAAATTCATAATTGTATAGATTGATAAATAATCTAGAGTCAATTTCTAGGAAGTGTCCTTTTCAAATAAGTGCTCTTTTATGCTTTGCCAATTACCAGTCAATAATTTAATAAGTTACTATTGGCAAAGTTAAATTGCATGACTGGCTAAAAAGTTTTATCATATTTTGGCATGATAGGTTTTAATACATTTAATACAGGCAAAATATTAAGCTACTTTCAAATATTGTGGTATTAGCCATATTACATCACTAGTTCCCAGTGTGCAATAAATGGATCACAATATGTCTCAAAGCTAAAAAGAAATTACTTCCTGTAGGACATAACCAAAAAAGGCTAAAAAATAAATAAATAAATAGATAAATGAGAAGCATGGATCAGATTAGGGCTGAAATGATTCCTCGAGTGATTCGAGTACCTCGATTATTAAAATTCCTCGAGGAAAACTGATCTGCCTCGAAGCCTCGTTACATTATGTGTTATTATTTAGCGCACCGTGTTCCGGCCGGGACTTTATTTGCGTTCTCACTTCCGCCTGAGTTGTTGACGAAAGCTAAGTGTTAGCAGCATGACGTCCTGTTTTCAAGTTCAGCCTGGGAGGATTTTATTGAGTCATGATGATGTCTTAGTTTTTGTCTTTTTCCGGGAGACCAATAAACATCTTAAAATGACGGCAGCGATGCCTGGAGTCCGGTGGGATTATTTATATAGATCTATACAGATAGACTGAACACAGCGGGCGGCTGTGCTTTAGATGCGTAGCTTTACTGAAAATACCGGAAAAATTCATATCCTCCCGGTTGCAACAAATGGGTGGCAAAGAGCATCATGATGTTACAGAGCTGGTAGATGTTTCTGTGTGTGACGAATGCAGATGTCAAATATGAGGGGCCGTTTAGGACAAAAACTAT
>CAEGAE010006272.1:0-19577 GCA_903067095.1 Girardinus metallicus
AGGTTAATTTTCTAAACTACAGAAAAGTAACTGTTAGAGAAGCTCAAATGTGAAAAATTGGACTGATGTTGATATGCGATAGTAACACTGATGTTATGTTAGATTTACCAATGTTTTATCTTTTTTTTATCCAATTAATCGTAAGAATAATCAATAGATTACTCAATTACTAAAATATTCGTTTACAACAGCCCTAATTCATACATTAACATGTATTTGGCAAGATTTGCTGTAACTTCATTTTGAAAAAGAATAAATTTAGAAAGTTCAGTTTGTAATCTTAGATTTAAAATAAATTATTTTTTTTTTTTTGCCTACTTTTAGATTCTCATCGTGACGCTCCGGGCAGCTTTTCCAAATGTTATCCGTTTCATCTGTTGTGCTGGAATAATATACATAAGCTACTGTTTTTGTGGCTGGATCGTGATTGGCCCGTATCACGAAAAGGTAACGACACACCGTCGTGTATTTTGATTATTTTAAACAGAAATCTAACAGTTTTTCATTCTGACCTGGAAAACTGTGACTGTTGTTTAGTTCCGGACCTTAAACACCGTGTCGGAGTGTTTGTTCTCATTGATCAACGGAGACGACATGTTCCCCACGTTCAAAGAGATGAAGCAGAAGAACAACCTGGTGTGGTTTTTCAGCAGAGTTTACCTCTATACCTTTGTGTCGCTCTTCATCTACATGATCCTCAGTCTTTTCATCACAATAATCACCGACACATACGACACAGTTAAGGTACAGGCAACAATAAGCGCACAGTTTGCAGTATTAATAATTAATGCCCTGTCAGTATCTTTAAACCATAACAGCCATTCTGACACTAAAGTCTGCCCCCTATTTTTGATTTCCTTCGTTTAGCAGCAGCAGGAGAACGGAGTCCCAATATCAGAGCTGCAGAAATTTCTCTCTGCGTGTAAAGATCTGCCAAATTCTGGAGTTTATAGACTTGAAAAGAACAAGAGCTGCATCATTAGCTGCTGCATCAACAGGTAATATCACTTATCTACATCTGTTCTTTTAATATGGATTTTTATCTTCAGTTTCATTCAGAAATACTCAACCTCCACAGAGGACAGATATAACCTACTATTTATATAGTGTCCCTTCACATACATGAAATTCCAGACAGTCAAACTTCTAGTCCTCTTATTCAATTTTGTCATCATCGATATTGGACTGATGGCAAACTTTAAATATGAAACATGGACAAACCAGAAACTAAAAGAAAGTAACAAAAAATAAAAGAAAGAGCTAAAGTACACAGTGAAGGAGGAAACAGCCAAAGGACAAGAAAAGGGACAAATAATGGAGGGATTGAATAAAAAAGGATGGATGGCTGGTCCATTTAAAAAAAAAAAAAAAAACGGATAAAGTGTATAAAATATGAATTTTCTTTTTACATGTTCATCCAGACCCAGCAAACCTTTGCAATACTCAAAGTTTGTACTTTTCCTGACTCTATAGAAACATTGTTTTTCTCCAACCACACAAATGTTTTAAGGTAAAACTGAAATATAATTAAGTCTTTGGGAAATCTAGAATGATCCTTTATTTGATTCAGCTCTGATTGATTTGTAAAGATGAGCTGCAATCATGATCAAGACAACGAAGCTTCCACAACAGATTTCCTCACACCAAATGGGCCGTCGGAATAAGAAGACATATTTCTTTTAGTCGACGTTCCAAGAGGCTGTGGAGCTGACAACCTGTTTGACTGAATCAAAGCTCAACATTTTTATCAAACATTAGCCGTTTAGCCAGGAGAGCTATAAAGATCAACAGCATGATCTGATAAAGGCTGTTATAAGATGTTCAGTGGAGAATTAAATACACGCAGTGAATAAACAAAGACTTCATAGTCTGCATCAAAGATGCACTCTTGGCTGTGAGGAATATCAAAAGTCGACTAAAAGATTCCTGGGAAAATTTGAGCAAGACTGAAAAGGTTTTTGAAAAAAAAAAAAAAAAAAAAAAAAGTCACTATGACGTGACGACTAAATGAAACATTGTACTGCTGCATATCTAAATCAGGCTTTAGATATAAAACATTGAGATCTGATTATTTTTTTCCATTCCAGATGCAACACTCGCCAAGAGAGGCTGACATCAGAGGCGTAGCAGTTTGAGTGTTTCATACTTTAGGGACTCCTGGAATCACATTAAATAAACTTATAAAAAACCTGCTACGAGAACAAACTGGAGAAAGATAAACTCTGGTCTGGGGTCAAAATGATACACAAACCTGAAAACATCTTGTTTTCAGGTTTGTGTCAGGTTTCTCCAGTACTTTGGAGAAATCCCTTTGTTGTATACAAAACGAATCAGTGATGCTGAAATGTAAATTGAATAAGATTTTATTTCTCCATTGTGAGGAGAAAGAATCAGTATAAAATCCATTTTCCCATCATTACACTGGTTAACCTGTAAGTTTGTTACAATACATAAGTCTTTCATTTTGTAGTAATACAACCTTTGACAGTGAAACTGAAAATCATAAAGTGATGTGCTGTAAATGGCTCCACTGCCCAGCAGCGTCACAGCATCTTGGCCTCCATTTCCCTCCAGTTTGAGCCACCGGACCGATCTGAGGGCAGCCGTCTCAAATCAAACTGGAAAATGTGCGAAGCGGGCCATTGAGCAAGACTGAAGCTTTCAAATATGCTGTCAAAAACTGAAGGCTCACAAAATATGCTGTCTGTAAATAAAAAATAGATTATATTTTGATTTAGTCTGTGGCGTCTCAATGACTTGTTTTGGTGTAATCCTCCAGAGTGACCGGGAATCACCAGGAAGGTCAGCTGATTAAAGCAGCCAGTTTGACTCAAAATGAAGGCCACCTAAAAAAGAAAGTTCAAAAAAATAAAAAATCTGTTTCCTTTTAGCCATTTCTGAAATCTTGACTCCTGCGTGACATTTATGTCGTCCAAACTGACTTTCAGGAATGTTGTCATGACAACTGAAAAGGCCTGAGTCGAGCCACTTCATGGGATGTGCGGGATCTCTGCCTGTCGTCAGCCCGGTTTGCTCTGAGAGACTCCAGGTGGAGCGGCGACCCGCTGCTCTTCCATCCGGTTGGACTGGGAGCGCAGGATGAGGCTGAAGAAGTCCTCGTTTGGGACAGTTGGGCCCTTAGCTTTAGAAGTTGGAGCAGGACATCGCTGATCGTTCAGCCTAGAGCCCTAAGGAGTCAACATCAGTGGTTTACTAAAAGACAACAGCTGGGTTGAAAAATAAAAAAAGCGACAGAGCATAAATCATGTTCTGAATTCTCTAGTTTTTGTAAAACTGGAGATTTTTTTTGATGACCACAAAGTAAATAAGTTTCTACTCAACTGATGAATAAAACATTTTGACAACATCAGGGGTTAAGCTTCTGGCAAATATTGAAAATTTAAAATGAATGATAAATTGAGACGCCAGTTTTCAAGCGCAAACTAAAGGAAACAAAAATACAGTTACCATTAGATATCGTGTATATGGGGATGCCCACATTAAATTAAAAAAAAGACATGCAGTGAGTGCTGATTAGTTCTCCGAGTGTTACATATAAAAAAAAATTAGGTAATGGGAGAAAAAAAAAAAGAAGCATTTTCATTTCAACTAGCCTCCATTTAAGAGGATAAACAACCTCAGGAAGTGGATCAAGGTAGCAGGAGACATTAATAATCCTGACAAGTAATTTCTTTTCACTTTCTTATTTTATTAATGTCACCATTTATTTCAATTTCATATTACATTTGTGGGATGCTTATGTAAAAAATAGCTTACTGCATAGCTAGAAATTCATTGAAGTTGAATTTGAACATATATTCCTTCACATTAAAAGTTTTCTGTACAAATTTGCCAATCAGTGACTAGCATCTAGGTCATAATTATTAATGTTGTGCCTCATTTGGCTTGGAAAAAAAAGGAGATATTCCATTTGCTGGAGGCAAGTGACATAACTCTGAATCTATCCACCACCTCTCATGTCTGTCTTTACCTGGCACTTCACGAGCATGTCGAAGAAGACTTCGTCTCCCTCTGGCCCATCAGCTTTATCTTCGAGATGGTTGTACAGGGAGGGTGCGCGAGGAGTATCTGCACTGGAGATTAGGGCTGCAGGGACAATAAAAACTGTGATCATAAAGTGAAAAATGTCACCAGAAGGCTTCGCTAGAATGCACCGAGCCTCTCATTTCCATCACCTTGAGACTGGGCTTGGTCTTTGCTGGAGGTGGACGGCGTATGAGGCGGGTTGCAGCTGCTGAGACGCAAGCCAGGCAACTGGTTGAGGCTGACTCGCTGGTCGTCCAGACGATGGGCCTGGGAGCTGGCCAGCAGCTCCAGGAAATGACCAGGATCCTGTGACGGATTTTCGTGCTTTGAAATGCCTAAAAACATAAAAACTGTGGCAGGTAAGTAAATACTCACTGCCTGGACAACACTGTGTGATTGAGGCAGAAAAGCAGGATAACTTAATCTACAACAAATATCTAAATGAATAATATTTCACCCAAAATACAACACTGAGTTCAGATTAACTTACAGAGTCAAACAATATAAATTGTGCCTTTCTCCTCAGTGGGGGATGAAAGGAGAAAGACTTTGGGTGGAGTATCAAACACAGGAATAAACAAGCACAACACTGAATTACTGACATGTCACGTGTTGTGTTCATACCATATGTGCTGAAGTTGCAATGCTTTCTCTGAAGTAGGCATCACTAAAACACATCTCTTTTACATTTAGTGAGGAAAGAGCAACAGAAAAAACGACCCTCAGTTTTCTTTGGTGTGTATGAGATCATTCAGAATATGAATGTCCTAACATACGGTGTGAACACTTCTGAAAACACAGGACACACTCACATTTCTCCTCAGCTACAGGTAAGGAAGAGGTAGGGGAGGGTTGGGCAGAGGAACGGTTCAAGCCATCCAGTGTACACCTTTGGTCGTCCATTCGGTTTCCCTGGAAACGGGAGAGGAGGTCGAAAAAGGTGTCCTCCCCTATGGTATCGTGTGGCGTTGACTATGGTGTTAGGACAAAAAGAGATTTAGTAACGATTGGGGAGCCATAGATACATTTTGAAGAAAAAAAAAAAAAATAATCAGATTGTCTACTAAGCACTTAATCTGAAAATATATTTCTTTTGAGTAGTGTGTGTTAGTGAAATCTGGGTCAATTTATTCTTTTATTTCAATTTTAGTATCAAATCAAATTTAGTTTTGTTTGTATAGCATATTTCAGCAACAAGGCAGTTCAAAGTGCTTTACATCATAAAAACATAAAAAACAACAATGAAACATTAAATTTTTTTCAAGTGCCGTCATTCACGCGTCAAAATGTTGGTTAGTGTTTCATTAATTACGGTACAGAAGCGTATTTCACCAAATCACCGCTAAACAATACATAATAAAAATAAATCAATTTTAGTTGAGGCAATTTAATCCAATTATTGGATTACTAATGTGTATTCACAAAATAAAACAAAGGCGTACGACTTAATGCCGATAGTTTGCAAGCTTTCATTTTTACCAAGTTTTTTTTTTTTTTTTTTTTTACAAAAACAGACTCAAAAACATTTGAGTTTCTGCGCATTTTTTTCACAAAAAAATGTGACTTTGTATTGAATTCACTTTGTATCAAGGTAGCACAATCCACATATTCTGCAATTCTAATGGTATAGTGGTTTACAAAGCTTCAAAATAAATTGCATTGAAACTTTTCTGATGTTCTGTAACATACATTTTTGGTGCGAGTCAGAAAGGATCTTCCCACACTGTCACATTACTTCCTTTTATTGACCCCAACAGAAGCAGATGATCTCAGAAATGTGAAGCTTTGTCACAGAATTGGTCACAATTACTGAAAACTAGTGAACGGTTCTAGAAATCAGTATTATGAGTCATGATGCATTTCTTGATCTGAGAAATACCTTAGACAGAGGCGAGTCTTCCTCGGAGGCCGGGTGCTCACTGAAGTTTTCCAAGTGCTCTTTAGATTTGCTGTCCTTATACTTCTTGCTTCTCAGGCGGTGGAAGAAAAAGTGCTTGGTAGATGCCATGATTGTGTTGTTTTTTGACGAGCCGGTGAACAGATGCTCATCCCAGTCCTGGATACACAAGGATGACTTTTTAAAAACATATTTATCAATACAAATTGCTTAAGTTAATCATCTGTCTTTTTCATACCTGATGTGGCTCGACTTTTTCAGTTTTAACAGGACTCTGGCTACGGTCCACATTTTCTTGACTCTCTTTTCTCCTCAAAGATGACTTGCATCCTAAAGCAAGAAAGAAAACGTAACCACCTAGTAAATTTGAAATATTTTCACAGCATTTTTACAAGCAGACAGAGAAAATGTAAAATGTTTTCAGGAATAACATTCCTGGCAAATTCCCTGCTAGAAAATGCAGCTGAAAGCATTTGGATGTTTAAAAATGTCATTTTAAAAAGCTCGATGCTCCCAGAGAACTTTACCTGGCAGGTTGATATAACCCTGAATGCTGTCTGCCACACCAGAGCTGTTGGTGTTGCTGTTCCCGAACATGTGATTCAGGCTGGAGTTCGCCTTCAGGTTAACAACGATCCGCAGGTCGGATAAGTTCATCCTGGCGGTCATCTCGCTGCTCTTATCTCCAGTCTGCCACGTTAAAAATGGAACAAAACAAAAAACAAGTTCCAATAAACTGCTGCTGATAAAAATACAAATATTCAAGTTATTTCCTGCAGTTTATTTTACAACCACTAGATGGAGATGATGCTATATAAATACCAGCATACAACTAAGAAATGGGAGGTGAAGAATAAGCACACACACCTCTTTGGCAATTTCCAGATGTTTTTCAGCGAAGAACATGGCGCGCTCATGATTCCCCAGGGCGGTGTGGGCATTTCCTAAGCTCCAGTACGCTCTTCCTTCTCCCACTCTGCAGGGACATAGAGGAAAACCGGTTTAGCAACTACAACTGACAGTGTGCAAAAACAAGTACTCCTAATCATACAAGACAATCTAAAATATGTGTACATGTTTTGCAGAGCAAACTAAATTCACAGTTTTTGCCTGAATGTAGTCAAATTGAAGGGATCTTTTTCCAGAATGTTTAAAGGCACATTTATATCCTCCATACATCTTTATTGTAGGGACCCAGTCCAAATTAAGGACTGGGTCCCTACAGAAACTTGTACTTTAATAAATCTTTAAAATATATAGTGTACGTTTGTGTACATTGTGATAAACGCACCACATTAAAGTCTTTAAAAGTCCATTTCACATCACCCTGTCTCCACTTTAGTCTTACAGGTGGTCTTTGCAACACCACAAAAAGATGCTTCCAGTTTAAGAACCACCTTGATCACCATTAAAGAAAATCAAAGGAAAGTGAGCAATAAGCAACAGCTGACGTCGTACCGGTCATTAAGGTCCTGAGCGATGACCAGATGTTTGAGGTGAAAGTCTATGGCTCTCTCATAGTCTTGCAGCAGTGTGTAGGTGTTGCCCAGGCTGTAGCATGCCTGAGCCTCCACTGCTTTGTCCTTAAACAGTCGGGCCAGCTGCAGAGTCTTCCTGTGGGGCAGAGAGACGGGGAGCAACAAGGTCAAGAGGACTGGAGTGGGCGCAGGAGAGGGATCGGTAACAGCTTTTTCATTCTCTCTCTGTTAACTTTTTCCAAGCACTTCTCTATCCAGGAGAAGAAAAATAAAATCAGTCATGATAAAGAAATTGTGAACTCAAATGCATAATTTATTTCTCCCTAAGTGTGTGATAAGCTCATCCTCCAGGGCAAATCCATCACAGTCTTTATTGAAAAACTTTCATTTATTTGTTATACGTTTTTGGATTTCATTCAACATTTCGTGTCATGTTGCTGTAACTTAAAAAAAATAAAAATAAAAAAAAGATAGTTCCTTTTTTTTGTTTTAACAAAGTGTATAGTTATTTTTTGCAGTGATTCAGTTTTTAAAAAGGAATAACTAATTCTTTACAATCAGCAGTTTGATTTGAAAGTCTAAAATTCTGCTTCTCAGAACATTACAAGCTGTGTTTTTTTTTTCTTTAAATATCTTTTTATCCTATCAGCAGTAAATTAAATATGCAACATTTAACAAAACAAAGTAGTCTGATTTCTGAAGGACTAATTATTGTAAGTTTGAAAAGCGGTCCGACAGTGTGTACAGTTTCCTCACTTTTTGGGGTCGAATGCTTTTTTTTTTTATATTTTATTGGTCTAGAAGGTTTTTCAGTAAATCCCAGCAATAAAAATGAGAACTCTCCCTGAAAACGCTAAGTATTTAGCCACGTTTAATGAATGGGTGTGCCCACGAGTGCTTTAGAGTAAAACACTGCTGCACGTTTACCATGAAATTGAAAAAGACAAAAATAGTTGTGCTGTAAGAAATATTTAAGATCATTTCTCAGTAAAACCCTTGTCCTTAAAGAAACATATTTATATAGAAAGGAAGTGTATCAGCTCCATTTGGTGGGGGGTTAAATTTGTACCATTCCTGAACTACAATTAAGGGTCAGACAAATGTACTACTTACTTGATTTTTGTCCAGAGGTTTAAACAATTATTAAATTGTTTACAAAAATATTTTAAGCTTTAAAAAAATCATTGCTAGAGAAGTGGCTGTTCATAGATTTTTGTAGCTAAGCATATAAATATAAAGTTGAGTCAAAGGAAAAAATGTGATAGAAAAATGTGCACAAGCAGCAGGTACAATAGCATCCTTGAGACGATTGTCAAAAAATTTAAATTAAAGAAATTTGCGGAAATTTAAAAAATTAGGATTGAAGGTGGAGATAATTTCTCAAGAGCCTCCACACACAGATAATAGGCTAAAACAGTCACAGGACTCATCTTAAGCAACTGCTAACTCAAACATATCTTAGCCATGCTAAGTGAAAAAAGCACTGGAGTATTGCTCAGTGGTCCATCCTTCTTTCCAGAATAAAGTTAATTTAACGTTTTATTGTGAAAATAAAATAAAAGCCATATTAGGTTACAGATGTCTGCTTTTAGACTGGCATTAAAGGACAGCATTGGTTGCTTTGACATCCGTCATGGCGGAGTGGGCGGAGTTCTGGAGAGCTTGATGTCATGTGCAAAGTGGCCAGAGGGGCAAGACGAGCGGCCATCTTGCCCCTCTTGCCACTGATGCCCGTCTCGCCCTTCCTGCCTGTCCCGCCACTGCCGCTCGTCCCGTCCCCCCTGCCACTGCCGCTCGTCACGTTTTCTATTTTCTTCATTTTCTTGTGGCTTATTAAAGCTAAGCATTGATAAAATTTAAGTTTCCTGTTAGCAGGTTCTCTCTGTGCGCTCTGGCTTCCTCCCACAAGAAAAAGATTTTGTACGTATTAGGTTACGGATGGATGAAGGAAGTTCCAGAGTTAGTAGCAAGACTGGAGAGTTACAGAATTCAAGATGCTACAGGTTCGCTGTGACGCTTCCTCCTCTTGCATCTGCTGACAGCTTTATGGAAAAGGTCACTTCCGTTCTCAGAAGGACTTGGGGTCTGCCCACACCGTCAGAAATATCTCTACCCAGTTTTAATGATGCTGTGCTTGATTAGACAGAAACTGTTTGACCTGAACCCCACAGAAAATCTAATGAGTGTTACATTGAGTGACACTAGAAGCAATATGCAAGGGGAGCTGTAGATATTAAAGCAGCTTAGGCTTCCTGAACACCTCCGCAGTGCCACACGCTGATCACATTTATGCCATGTCACACTGATGCCCGAAGCATATGCAAAAGAAGCTCTGGCCAAATATCGAGCACATATACTGTACAGTATATTGTTAGACTTTTCAAAAAGCCAAAATGTAAACAGAAAAAAAGAGTAAAGATCTGTTTTCTGTTTTTATTTTGGTTTTAAATCATCTTCTTGGGCAATAGTTAGTACATTTTTGTGATATTCTGCCTGTACAGCAACACACAAACCCCCAAGTTCATCTGCCTGATATGAGGTGAAAATGACCCTAAGCTCGAGTTTTACTCACTTGTAGTGATTAGCAGCCATTTCAAACTGGCCCAGGAATATGTATGCGTTCCCGAGGTTGCAGTGAGCCCTCCGCTCTGCAGATTTATCACCAAACTCTTTGGCAATAAGAAGCCGCTGGATAACAGAACAAACATTAGGGTGCAAATTACTCTTCTGAAATCAGGTTTTAACTAGCTCCTTATACGTGTTAGGATGCTTTCTTTGTGAATAAAATATAACAAAATTGAAGAAAGTATGGAGCTAAATTGAGGCTGTAAAGTTTTTCCAAAAAAAAAAAAAAAAAAACCTTCAATCATTTTTTTAGTATCACATCTTTTTTTCCTGTTTCAAAATATTTCTTTCAGTTTCAGATCTTTATTTTCAGTTTGAGTTTATTTTTAAAACCTTGTTTTCCCCAGGTTTTTTTTTTTCCAGTTTCCAACTATTTAGTTTCAAAATAATTTTTCATCTTCACTTGTTTAGTTACATTTTTTTTATCTTTTGAACCAACTTTATGACCCACATTTAGCTCCATAGGAGTGCGATGTTAATCTGAACAAAGAGCTAAAGCCTACCTTTTCATGAGAAGTGACAGCTCTTTCAAAGTCACCCAGGAGATAGTAGGTGTTCCCCAGATTCCCATAGGTACGACCTTGAGCTGCACGGTCCCCCAACTCATTCACCAGCGACAAATTAGCTCTGTATTTTAAAAAAACAACCAACAAAAATTTAATATATACAAATAAGGTTGTTTCACAGCACATCTGTAATGTCCAAACAGTTGGACATTACTTTTTCATGTGGAACTTAAAGTTTGTTGTGTCTTTAATACCAGCAATAGGGGAAAGCACAAAACAAGATCATGAAGAAATAAACATACCAGAAGCTGCAAGAACAACACTTCCTCAACTCTGCCTTAACCAAACACACGGGGAAATCCAAACATATTTTTTTGCACATGAAGATAAATCCTAAATCAACAACACAGCTTTCAACTTTCCCTTAGTGTTATTTTAGTCCAATTATCCATTTAGACAGAAAAAGGTGGAAAGCAAGGATTTTGTTGTTATATGATTGGCACAAACAAATTCCTGGTAAGAAAATGAATCGACTACTTTATCTGGAAACATGCTGCTTTTAACTGGAACTACCCAATGGCAATAAGTAACAAGCAAGTGTGTTTTTCCCTCCTCGTGCAATTAAACATGGATGCTGTGGTTCTCAGCTGTATGGATTCAATAGATAGGGTAGTTTTTATTGGCTAAGTGTTTTATGGAAGGTGGTATGGAAGTCTATTTTAACTGGATAGACGCAGTCCATAAAACAGCACAATGACTGAGCAACACTCCCTGTCTGAAGAAAATGTGACTAAGTGATGGAAGAATTTCATATTCGTCATTTATCAACCTTATAACAATACAACAAAGAAGTGCCTCAGTTAATGTATGAAATTTAAAGCTAAAGGTTAAAACTCAAGCAATTTAAGCAAAACACATACCAAACCGTAGAGTTTAAAGCAGAAGTTTGTTAGCGTGAGTTTTTGACAACCACTTCATCATGGCCTGGTGCAACAATACACATGAATACCAACTCACTCATAGTACTGTGCAGCTTTGCTAAAGGCGATTCTCGCCTCCTCTGGAAACTCTCCTGGCTCCGTCCCACTCCAGCAGATGCTCTTGCCCTTGGCGTGGTAAATGTTTCCGAAATTATACAGAGCTCGAGCTTGCCCAACCTACACCACCAACAGCAGATTTTAACAGTCAGAAACCACGCAGACTATAGCTGTAATTATATACTTAAAATACACAGACATCAGATTTTCTTGTTTGTATCCAGACTCTCTGAAAGTTGGTCCAGAGATTTCTGTACTGGCAGATCAACAAAAAACAATGCTTTCTCATAACTTTTTTTTCTTTCTTTCTTTCTACTTTATGCCCATAAACACTTGTTACTTTTTAAAACTTCAAAAATATAACGCACCTTATCAAACACAGCTCTTGTGATATCCAAATGTCTTTGGCAACAAACCACAGCTTCATTATATCGTCGTAAAACCTTTAAAGTGTTTCCAAGATTTCCGCTGGCTTTAGCTTCTCCAAGTTCATCTCCAATTGTTCTGGGATAACAAATAAAAAGGAAAACAGGGAAATCAGTTAGGGAATATCACAGACAATGCAATCAAAACTGGATGCTTAAAAATGCCAAAAATGATACTTAAAAATTGTCAAATCAGAAAAGGTTTTACCTGGTTAGAGTGAGGTCATGTCGATGATACTCCAGGGCTTTATTATATTCTTGGAGGTGAAAGTACGCATTCCCCAGTTGGCTATAGATGGCACTGAGAATTTGGAGATCCTCTGTTCCAATTTGTATGGCAGATTCGAAAAAGGAGACACCTGCACGATAGTTACCCGCCTTACACAGTCGCTCGCCTTCGAGAGCCAGGTCCAGGCAAGAGGACTCCATCCTGCAAAAACAAAAAACACAACAAATAAAAATAATAATCTGAAAACTGATCAAGAACAGCCCAGATTTAGCAACCTAATGTATAATAGACTAAATGACTCTCTTAATTTGCAGGGACCCTGTGACAAAATCATGTTATGTTCAATGACTGAAACAACAGAAATAATTTATGGCATTTTGAATGATTCCTCCCAGAGGAAAACCTCACAGTTTGAACATTTAACCACAGAAACACACAAGCTGTAAATCCAAAATAAGATAAAACATTTCCTGTCTGCCATGACCGCAAAGCTGTAAAAATGCCTGAGTTACCCCGGAATGAAAATGTGTACCTTACATTTTAACCATAAACACAAAGTAAATTCAGATGTGTCTGGGGAGCAGAGTGCTATTTTTTGAACCTGCTTTGGCTCTTTTTGTAGGCGTCAACTGGAGGACCCAGGACATGGAACTATACAACCCAATGGCGTTTTAGAACAAAAAAAAAAAAAAGAAAAAAAATGCAGTTCTTCTTGAAAAATAACCCCATGATCCTGACAATAATGCAGCTTTAAACAGTATTTTCACGTCCTCTAAAAACAGCTGCATGTTTTTGTTTTTAATAAAAAATAAACAAAGGTTTATTTCGATTAAACTTGGCAATAAAGTAAAAGTATTTTCAGTTTGGGACTGATTCCTTGCTTAATAGAGCTGTGAATAAGATGAATAGCTTCAGAGAGCTAGTTGAAAGCAAACATCTGCCCTCAATAAATTGGGTAGAGTGTATTCTGGTTATTACCTTTTTTTTATTTTTTTTTAATACAGGGCAACATAACAAGAGAACCTTGAAAATCTATAGCCAGTATGACAATGACCTGAAACACACAGCCAGAGCTACTATGAAGTTACTTCTTAGGAAGTATTTTAAGGTTACGGAGTGGCTTAACCCAACAGGAAATCTTTAGAGGGAACTGAAACTCCGTGTTTCCCAGCAGCAGCTCCAAAACTAGAAAGATCTGGAGACGATCTGTATGGAGGACTGGGTCAAAATCCCTGGCCAAGAACCGCAGGAAACATCTGATCTCTTCAATGGTAAACAAATGTTAATCTGTATCGAAATCTTATTTCATGCAATCAGATGCAAAATAATTATTTTTTTTAAATAATTTTTAAAACTCTGTCTCACAATTAACGTGTACTTTCAATAAAAATTACAGATCGCTCCTTGTCAGAAGGAAAACTTCAACTGGTGGTGTATTAAATACTTATTTTTCCTACTGTAAATTAGCCTGGGGCGTGAATATTATTTGGTTTACATAAGATAAATAGTGCAGTTGGACGCAGGATATTTTTCTAGTGAGTACATTCCCCTGATCATATGATACATCTACTGTTTGTTAACCTTTACCCTAATTGGCACGAAGGACTGATGTCGTATGAAAGTTTCCCGACTCTCCTCACACTACCTTCGGGAAGGAGCAAAAATCAAGTTGCCCAAACAAAAGTATCAAAGCAGATAATGATTTTAGGATGACAGAAAACGCATAGACTTTCACAATCCTGAAAGAAACTCCGTCTGCTCTGTTTGTGTGTGAATTCAGCCGAAGTATCGGTTGCATTGCTTCCCTTTCTCTTGTCGAGTTCCGACTTGCCCAGCTGACATGTGGAGCTTTGATTCGGATTAATTGGCTTAATCATCGCAGGTCTTCGAGCAGCAGAGGAAACACAAGCACCAATCCAAAGTAAGCTTTAATTCATTTAAAAAAGTAACAGATTAAAAAACAAAGTATCTGACGTGGGTCTTCAGAAGAAAAGGGGCTTTGCTACTCTGAGTAGCATAATGGTCTCCCTGCCTTTACTTTCTCCACTTTGGATATAAACTGATTCCACACAAGCCTCCATGGAATCCAATCTGCTGTAGAAGATTAGAAGTATACTTAGTTAATCTGAAACTTTGCATTCACTATACCCTCAACTACTAACCTACAAACCATTCTGATCACATCTGGCATTGATGCAACTCTCTGACAAGCTTCACACAGACATGTAAACATCGCCAGGACGCTTTAACCTGTTTATTTTACTCTGACCAACAGGAAAATCCTACTTCACCAAGATGACACACACAGAAGCCAACACAAACTACTTGGAAGACATAAACATGCTATCAATGACACTGTGGTGCAGAACTGAAATGATGAGTAAGTCCCAAAGATTACTTCATAACATCGTCAAGCAGATCCAGTCATGAGGATTCACTCCTCTGCAGCGCAAAAGCAGATGAGTCAGAATAAGGAAAAGATAAAACAGCACAATTTGAATTACAATAATAGTAGCGTGTAAAGAACTAACCATTTGAATTTGTGCAATTTAAAATACATGTTGGATTAACACAGATATTTCACTGAAGAGAATGACATTTGACTCTATAAGATCATGTTTAACATCGATTAAATTTCCTTCCGCTATAAATCTGGACTCCAACATTATTTAAATGCTTAAGAAAATTTAAAAGTCAATTTAAGGTCAATTCTTCTTAGAAATTAATTTCTAGATTAAAATAAAATTTTACAAAGAGCTCTTCCTCAATGACTCACAAATTTTGCAATGCTCTATACAAAAAACGAAAATGAAAGAATAAAATTAATCTGCAATGATTTTACAAAATGACTGAATCCATACAGCCTTTGAGCTCTAACAGAAATATTCATATTCATTCATGACCCAGCACACAGATCCACATACCCGTTTCCTCTTCCCATGCTGATACACTCCAGGCAGGTTGACACGACAGACATTTCAAGCTTCTTGACAACTTTCTGAAGCAAATGTCGCCCTTTCTTCATAACAACCTTCCCTTTTTCCTTTTTGAGCATACACATAACGCATACAGAGAAAGTATAGCACCACGGGGTGCTAATTTTACTAAGTGAATAACGAAAAAATAAGTCCTCCTTGGATCTGCTGCTCTCTCCATGTGCACACTGCCAAGTGGTTGTCACAGCAAAACAAAGGACTTAATCCGCTCAGCCTTCGCATCGACCTTAACAGCCCAGTGCCAGAGTCGTAGACCTCTGGCTTGGGTGAACATAGATTAACCTTATGTCGTTACCGGGCTGAAATGATTTAAAGTGAGAGCAACAGGCTCTGCTGCCATGCTTGGTTAGTGCAGGTTTCTGTAGCAATTAGCCTTAAAAAAGAAAGAAAGAAAGAAAAAAAACAGGAATCTATAGGTCGCCTGATAGTATGCATTACTTCCAGTTAGTCCAGATTTGAGTGGTAATTTTTGCCATGTAGACCTGCTCTAGAGAAACCAAAAGCTATTAGCTTGATAAAATCTGAAGCAGATTAAGCTGAAACAAATGATATTTCACTGTTAACCTTAACCTTTTTTCCAGCATCATAATTTACATTTCACTCCATGGTTTAGCATCAACTTCTTAGGCCAGTATAAGGGACACAAAATTAAAACAACTATATGCAAGTTAAGATAGACTCCCGTCTTACACAACCAGCAACTCAACTGCTGACAATCCAATGAAATCCACTTGTCTGAACTGATTAAGAAGTCTGGACTGATGCGCCCTCTGGGGCGAGCAACAATATGTTGCCTCACCAGTAGTTCTCCCATAAGATCTGGCCCAAGCCATGTGACGCTAAAGCACCACTCCAGTTGACCTTAAGCCAGGTAAATCATTCTATGACCAGGACAGAATTACAAATAACACAAAATTAGATTCGATGGAATTAATTTAGGCTGATAAAATGAAACTTGGAGAGCAAAGTGCTACTTTTAGTGCAACTGTTCAAATGCAGATTGCATTTCCAGCCTGTGAGAATGTATGAAATATTTATGTCCATTATGCTTTTTGCAAGCTGCACAGAAACTCCAGAGATGTAAGTGGATCAGCAAACACCTGGTTATTATGACGTTGCATCACTGGGCTGCAGGAACATTCAGTTACTTACAACCAGACACAGGAATTCATTCAGAGGATAAAGAAGGTGATGGTTCAAGGACTTGATGGGACTTGTAGGCATTGGTTTAAATGAGTACAGGATGATGCAATGCATCTTTCTTTCAAAGCACAGAGACTACCTTCACATATCTGCATATACTACAGTGTTGGTTATGGGATGTTTCTCCTCTTTCTATTAGTAATATCCCATAGTCTGAGGAATTTAGGTCAGGTGATCAAGCGTTCTGACTCAGCCTGCCAATACCAGTCAAACCAGATATTGGTAGTTTTGTTAATGTGGAAATGTGCCAAGTTCTGCTGAAAGTGAAATTAAAATCTTCATAAAGCTCAATAGATGCTTGAAATTTTCAAGATTAAACCACAATGGACAGAGTTATTTTTGTTGCTTATGTACCTTTTTTTCCCCTCCCACTAAATTTTGCACTTACACGCTTGCAGCACTCTGAACCTGCTTCTTTAGAAATGATCTTCTGTGATTAACGCCCCTTGTGATCTACGTAAGTAACTGTCTGCTGGACTTCACTTAAATCAGCAGTCTTCCCCATGACTGTGTGTTAACATCCTGGCGAAACCACAACATTTCCGTTTCTATATAATGTGATAGATTTTTGTTAGACTAAATAATCGAAATTAACACAAACAAACACTTGAATTGCGTATTTCTATGTAATGAATCAATCTCCGAGTCTGAATTACATTACTAAGGTTCATTTTGTTTAGGTAAGACACAAATTATTAAGTAGTATCTGTCTTTGTATACTGTACAATTTAAAAGTAAAATTCCCTGCTGCTAAGAGATGACATAACTTTGAACATCAGTCACAAAGAGATTTTAGAGTAAACAGCAACATATACTGCATCTCATGAAATATTTACAAGGAAGCCAGTAAAGACCTCCTGTAGTCTACTCAAAATCATTCACCAGGCAGCCAATAAGGAGTCATCTTACACACACAGATGAGCTTGATTGAAAAACAAACTTCTAAGTTTGAGCAACCCAAAGCGACAAAGATGTGAATAGAACAAAGTTCATTAGAATCTATATATTATAGGAACATATTATGATATCCCCAACACAAGATAAAACACCTTCATGTTATATCTTACCTCAGTTAATCTATAAATTATACTTTATTAGATTTTTGATTAATAAAAAAAACTAATAAATTTAACTAATTCTGCACATATTTAATTTCTTAACATGAATACATGAAATTATTTCAAGTTCAACCTTTGCTACATCATCTTACAGGTAACGCAATTCTATTTATGAAGATTTTCAATGTTTTCCCATGATCAGAAAGCAGAGAGGCTCATTACATTATTTAGACGAATAAACATAAATCCCACCTCTGACGGAGATGATGTAAAAATTCTCTATCCTTTAAATGTTGCCGAGAAATGAAGCAATACATGACCAGCCAGCAGTCCTGATGGGAGCCAAAGCAAACACAGGAATTCCCGTCAACCACAAACACTGAAGGAATACAACCTGAATCAGCACACACCCCGTCCGTGACATCCACCAGGAAACACTGAACACTGCCATCTGTGGATTCTGCCCTCACACTAGTCACATAGAGCTTGAAACCAGAGCTTGTGAGAAAGAGAAAAAAAAACACACACATACACACACACTTCCTGACACTTAAGTCAAATGTCTGTGGTTGAAAAGCTCACATTATTGAGAATAATTAACCCGAAATCAATCCAAAAGCTCAAGGTAAATGCTGAAAAAGCTCTTAAATCAGTACATTGGTGGCATTTTTAAGCCACATCCTGTTTCATACCTAGAAATTAAACTGGATTTTTTTTTTTTTTTTTTTTTTGCTGGATTCAAGTTTTGCTTCTGAGCGCTGCGAATTAAAATGCTCACCTGCAAGACTAAGGACTGTTGTTACAAGAAAATCACGCAACCTGCTACTCCTCTCGATACGGTTGAGACGTCAGAGGAAGGATTATTGCAATGCCTGCAAAATTCCACGGACCGTATGAAAACGGTGCACATACCACTGCACTGAGATATGGTGTTTGCACTGCTACGCCTCCCTGCTCACTGACTCTGCTGATCCTCTGACCTCACTTACCAGCTGGAGTCTTTTCACTCAAAGAGCTGACTGCATGTTTTTCCTTTTTTGTTAGCATCACTCTGTAGGGGTTTAAACTACAGAGCAGAGCAGTTTCTGATGGAGTCATTCGTGCCTAATCATGAAGTCAAGCTTAAGCGATAGGATGACCTATTTTCAATTAACATTGTTCAAAAGAACAAATAAGGATAAGATGGCAATTTAAATCTACCCTGAGCTAGAGGAACGTTCATTCAAGATACAACTGGCACACAGAAAGGTAAGCATCCAACAGCAAACTGCCAGGGTTGTACAATCTACCCGCTTCATATCTCTTTTAGCTTCTTCCTCATACTTTGAATACAAGTCAAAATATCCCTACAACTTTTTCACATTTATGTCATGCTACAACCACAACTATATCTTATGCAACGGTATGTTGGGGTAATCAACAATCACTCTCTGCACACACACATAAGCTGTCCACAGTGAAGCGTGTTGGTGGCAGCGTCACGAGGCACGGATGCTTTTCTGCAGCTTGGTCAGGGATACACGTCAAACCTGATGTAGATGGAGCTCAACAGATAGAAACCACAAAACAAAAAGGCTGAAAAATATTTGAAGCACATTAAGCTCAACTGGATTCGATGGAGAGCATCTGTGAATATGAATTTTCTGAATTTCATTTAAGTCTGGATTAAAACATGAATGGCCTAGTTCATTCATGTTTTCATTGGTTGTTCTGGCTGTATATTGTCATAATCTTGCTTAAAAATTAACTCCAGCCCCATGTTGCAAAAAATATCGTGCTCTAGAGGCAGAACACTGGCAGGAACACAGCTTAAAAGACTTGAATGTGCAACTGCAGTGGAAAAACTTGACAAATTTGTTTATAAAAATAAATACATAATTGGGGCCTGCCCATAGCAATGCATGGAGGCAGTGACTGACTTGTAAAACAAGTCAGACACTGCCTCCATGCATTGCATGGCAGGCACCTATTATTCTACACCCAATAGAATGTCTCTTTATTTATTTATTGGGGCCTGCCCATAGCAATGCATGGAGGCAGTGACTGACTTGTAAAACAAGTCAGACACTGCCTCCA
>CAEGAE010006286.1:0-23168 GCA_903067095.1 Girardinus metallicus
AACAAACCCACAAGCAAAAACAACCCCCCGCCACCCCCCCGCGAAAGGAAAGGAAGGGGGGAGAAAAAACCCTCCCCCCCTTTTTTTTTTTTTCCCCCCCCCCCCCCCCCCGTCTTTCCACCCACCTGTTCGCTGTGATCTCATGTAACACTGCTGCAAGATGTTAAAGCAGTTCTTGTAGCACACCTTTATCCCCAGAGTTTTCCTCGATGCTCTTTAAACTGCGCTCTCTTCCTCTGACATTTACCGTTTCGCAGCCTTTCTTCTCCGCATCTGTTGTTTGAACTGTAAAGCTTCTTCCTGTTTCTCTTTAAAGAATGGTTTGAAAGAGGAAAAAAAAAATACTAATTTGAGCATAAAAGCTAATGGTGACACCACCAAGAAGGGAAAAGAAGGTAAATGTGAATAAAAAGGAGCAAAACTAAGGAAATCAGAGAAAACAAATGGATATTTAACGCTTCGTATCAAACATACAGTATTCTCTGTTGATTCTAGTTTTGCTCCAGAAGCCACTTATTAAAACTTGGTGCATAAAGAATCAATTTCCTTATTTAAGTGTCATAATGCCCCCTGTGACTTCCCCAAAGTCTCATTTCTCCATCTGTCCTACTTTCACTCGCAGACATGTGAAAAATATTGTACTTTGTGATGCGTTTTTAGAAATCCTTGAACTATTTTTGATGCTCCTGTTTTAACGTCGACAAGTTTCAAACAGTTAGAGATCATGCTTCAGATTGGGTGTTTCAGCACTACCGTCGTTATAAATTAAAAATCTATTTCAATGTTCGTATTCATTTCCTGTCAGCTCCTTATGCTGGATTAGACTTCCAAATCGCTTCGGTAATCTCAGAACCTTGGTAGATTATTTTTGCTAATGCTAATGACAGTTTCTGTGTAGCTCAGAGGCGGTTCCTTGCTCATTTTCTAAGTCAAAGTCAAGTTTCAAATCACATTCAACTGAAATGGATGGTCTTGAATGCATGTTTTGTACATAATTTTAGGGCCCAAACTACAAGCAAGCCGAAAAATCTCGTAACTCAAAACAAAAATAAATCACAATCGGCCTTAACTGCATCTCTTTTCAATACATCTGCATTGTATTCATAACTGCTTATTGATGTTTTAGAAAAAGTATATGGCAAGCAATTCCTCTACAAAGATCCTATAGACAGGAAATTTGGTTGGATTTCTCCTCGCCCATCAGAAAACAGCCTCTCAGTTGGAAACATGCGCCTAAGTGTCAGAGCTACCAGCCTCCATTTTTAGCCCTAATTACACATGAAAGACATCACGAAACTCACGTCATGAACCAAGAGACCAAGCCAAGCCTTGAACATTTTGAGTGCAAGATCAAGGAAAGCGACAAGTCATAGTAATCAACAGTGATTGAAGTTAAATCTCAGATTTGAATCCTCAATCTCTGGCTGTTATTGATGCCAGAGACGAGCGCTCACATTTAACACCAGCAAACGGATCGGTGCATGTTCAGACTTGATTTTTAAATTATATTTTCACATCTTGCCTCAAGATTGAATTTAGATTTTTTTTTTTTTTTTTTTTTTTTTTTTTAAGAGGCCGATCCAGATCCAAACACTAATATGGATTACCCAATTTAAGGCTCTACTCCTTTTCTCTGAACATATCAAGCTGTTCAATTTGTGTGTAACAAAACCAACCTGGAAGGACAATAAGGGGAAAACAAAACAAAAAAAATCTTCTCTTTGCCTCATTTCCAGTGTTGTGGGGAGGATGAACATTTCCACCCACACTGGCCAACAGTGCAGTGCTGGACTTTTCATCTTGTGTGCTTTTTTTTTTGCCACTTACAGTAGCAGTCATAACAGCAATAAGAATCCATCCAAACCCACACAAATTGATTATCGTTAGACCAGCGGTCAACCGTTTAGATAATCCAGAACGAGAAGAAACTTTCAGTGCATTCAAGTTCAGCGAAACTTTGCTCTACGAGGCTCCAACATCGGTCAAAGTTATTTGGTCAATAGTCAGAGTTGTTATGTGGGGAACCGACTAAAAGGATCATTACGGTTTTTTTCCCCCCACTTTCAATGGTTACTTCCTGCTCACCAAATGATTTCCCAACTGAACAGAGATGAAGGGACACACACACACCCACGCAGTCATACGTTACACACACAGCTCTCCAACTGACACCTTAAACCTTCTCCCTTTGCTCGTGACATGATCCCAAATGTTTTTCCTAGTAGTTTAGAAGAAACTTAACGCAATCACATGAGAAAAAGTAGCACAAATCCAAGAAAATGGCAAACTATCGGGAAAATGTGGATGTCGAAAGTCTCACAACCAGCAGAGCTTCCGCATGTGCTCGTTCTCAGCCCAGACACTTTAAATGTGGCCAAAGCCTTGAATAATTTAGAGCGCCAATAACTAAATGACAAACTCGGTCTACACAGACAGAGCCGAGTGCTAAAGACAACCTGGATATCTGTATGCAGCAGGAGATAATGCAGACGGCAGTGATATCTGGAGGCCACATTAACTTACAAGATTTACAGTATGTGACACCATTTTTAAAAGCCATTCTTTGGCTTTGGAATATAAAATATTCTGTCACATTTACAAGCATTCTTTGTAAATCAGCCTGAAAGTGTTGCTAAGGAGTCCAGCGGGATGAAAAACGGCATTAGAGGTCTGGCTTTTTAGGCTTGATCTGTCTGGAGATGGTAAGCTGCAATGCCAAGTCTGATCACTAGGATGTCGGGGTGCGCAGAGTGTTTCTACATTTTCTGCAGGTGGGTTTGTATGAGAGCGACCAACAAAAAGACATTTAAGTGGGTTGAACACAAATGCACTCATTGCTTTTTAGATTTTTTTTTTTTCCAGTTAAAAAAAAAAAAAACTTTTAATAACCACATATCCTGCCTGAAAAGCATCATCATTTCAGCATTTTTAAAGCGCAGGTGCCTAGTTTACAGGATGAAATAGTGTGCGTCCCTTTCCTGAGCAAACAAAGAAATTAAACTAGTTTCCCCTCAAACTCATTTTCCCTCCCTGGTAGGTTCATTTACTCCAAATGAGAGAATTCATTACTGCGGCAACATTTCACTGCAGATAACACAGTCTTCCGAAGCAAGTTGGGCAATCATGCATGCAGAAACCATTTATGAAAGAACCAAAGCAACAGAAGTTTTATGCTGGTCTGAAAAGTTAACTTCCAGTCCAACTTTCGAGTGCTTTTATGACGCCTAATAAGCGCAAAGGCAACAACGGAACATGCAACAAACGAGACCGTTCCCGCCGCTATAGATGTTCGGACAAAAGCAAAAACATTTGCTCTGTGACCGTCAACACTTTCTCGTGCAGTCAATATCTCTTTCCTGCAGAAGACATTTTGTTTTCTTGAGGAGAGGTGTGAAAAATGGCACTAATGTCTTTGTTCTATAAAAGCTCACCAGGGTACTCAGATTGTGTACGCTGGCAGGGACTCCGCAGAGGGGGTGTCTGTGGATGTTGACTCAGTTATCACCAGCAACACATTGAACCCAGATCCCACCAGGGCACATGAATCTTCTTTCACCCTCAAAGAATGTACATGACCCTTTTTTTTTCTCCTCTTACCCCCGCTTGACTACAAAGTGCCAACTTTCTCATTTTCTGTTAGACGATGTAGAAGACCGGGGACGTAATACACGATGGAGCTTTTTTTTCTCTTTTTTTTTATTTTTTGAGACACTGGAGCTGCCAGGTGAAACTAATAGCATTAATTACGCTCCCATTATTTTCAAGTGACTCACGCTCAGCCGCCATTGGTCACGGCCTTAGCTGAGCGCAAGAGCCGAAGAGTCAAAAACGTGAGTGAGGTCTCTAAAGTGTATCAAACGGTGTGTGTATTGTTCACCTGTGATGTGTGAAATCTGGGGCTGTGTGTAATAGCTTCACTTATCCCTTATCTAAGCTTCCATTCAGCTGATGAAAGGACGGCGAGAGATGGAATCTCATTCCACTTTAATGCGCTCTACGCACTGGTCCTCTCAGTGACAATACTGGGACAGATGGAGCCTTTTTCTGACCCGCTCTTTGTCAAAGTACACACAATTCAGTGGGAAGGACAGAAAAGCATTCCCAGGCCAGGCGGGAAGAAACACTAAGCATAACATCAAGCACATTTTTAATGACCTCTCGTTTTTCCATCAGGGGTCTTAATTAAACTTTAAATTACTTTCCTATCTCGTCTAAAAACACAGACGCTGTTAACTTGTTGTGTTTGCCCCACAAGGCCACGTTTCTTTTGAAGTGGCACATAAGGCAAGCTTGAGGTAGTTGGGGCATCGCGGGGACGCATGCACTTAGGCGGTCTTTGGACTGCGCCACTGAAATGTCATGAAACATTCTCTTCAAACAAAAATGTGCTGCTCGTCGTTGTCCTTGCAGTCTTTTGAATTCCAGTTGCACATCTGGCGTCATCTAGCCAAGGATTCCTAGACTGGCAAAAACATTGATGCTTCAGTTTACTTTGATCTCTTCGTTTTCTCCAATGGTATATTGGAACTCAGAGCTACACATAGTCATTGAAAAACAAATGGATCACATTTATATAAAGTGCTGTTTCGCTCATCAGCCCCAAAATGTTTAATGTTTTTGTTCTGTTCTCATTGGGATCAAGATAAAGTTCATAAAAGAACCCAGAACAACATCTAAAGCCCCGCAGGACACGATTCACCCAGCTGAGGTCAGTATTGACGAGACAAACCTAAGAGAGGGCAAGCAAAAATGGCATCTACAGCATAAGAGGGCTTCAAGAAACCATTTGTGAACAAAAGAACACAAAGGTCAGTCTTTGCTAAAAAGTGGTAAATGAACTCAACTTGTGTGAAGTACTTTTTTTAAATACACTGAACTGCAGGAAGTTTGTTTACTCTAAAGCCATTTTTCAACCAGCTACACTCTCAAGAATGCAGATGAGCAAGTAACTTAAGGTTAAGGGCCTTGCCTAAAGCAGTATAGCCTCAAGTGACAAGTGGTGGCAAAGTGATGGTGAGGGGCGTCTTTTCTGCTTAGAGACTAAAGTTTCTGGTTCCATCTATTACAACAAGTCAACTAGGGCCTAAGAAACTCATGGTGGATGTCCGGTCATCAGTTTGTGACTCTTAACCATTGTGTAGCAGTACAATTCACACAACCAAGTCCATCTGTGAAATGCTCAAAAGAAAGAAAGAGAGAGAGAAATGTCCAGACTAAAATTAAAGTTCTCCATAGCAATTTTTGAATTTTGGAGGCCCTAACCCTTTAGGGGCATTACTTGCTCACACAGGACCAAGTTAGTTTGAACGGCTTTTGCCCCTCTTAAAATAAATTCCTTTTATTCTTTTTTTTTTTAAATTCAGTTTACCTTTGTTTGCCATCAAAATATCTTTGATGATCTATAAGGGGGCATAAACTTTTCTACTGCCCCATAGGTGTTCCAAATTAGTTTTTAAACACATTGCCACCTTTCCTGATGTGAAAACCCAGCTTAATGGACTGCATACATTGCCCTTTACAGTGATGGGTAAGCAAATCATTTGTCAGTTTGCGTTTAGCCTTTCCTCATCCAGGGAACAGCTTAATGAATTGCATATTTGGAGTTCCCCCGCTCACCAGCTTCAAACCCAGGTTAAAGGATTTGCACCATCCAGCTGAAAACAAATCCAATTTAGCCCGCGTTCAGACGTTACATCGGGCGGCTCTTAATGAATCATCTCCAGGCAACAATAGATGAAGGTAATAAATAATTTCAGAAGGACAATTAAGTCCGTCTTCATTAACCATTTGCTCGTTAAGTCTGCCTTCGTTAGCGAAGGTTGGATGATCGTGTCCTGCCTCGTTGTAGCAACCCGTGATTTTTCACCCGCCGCAGATGAGTCGCGGTGAAGCATTTCGCGCGCGCACGAGAGCCGCCACAAAACGGCGACCCCGCTCGCGTCCTAATGAGTCTTCCCGCTCGCTGTTCGGCGTGCTCTGTGGCTTCATTATCGTCACCCTCTTAATGCGTAATGCTTTCATGAAGGAAATCAACACCACATCATTACGCCCTGGAGGATGCGGTGCTCTCCTCTTATCGCCATCTTCCCCCCACCCCCCATCTGTCGTTCCAGCGCATCTTTGTCCAGGATTCACTTCCACTTGTCTGCTTTTCATTCAGTCCTCTCTTCTTCTTCTGCTCCCTCACTCTCAAGTCTCCTTCACACCCACTACCCTCACGTTCCCCCCGCTCCCTTCATTGCTTCATTAAAAGCAGCTAGCGGGATTAGAACAACACTGTAGATCAAAGTAGGCATAACCTCGTGAATAACGGCCACCTTTGTAGGGAATTGTGTACAAATTGGCATCTGAATGAGAATTACAGCGCTCGTTGTTAATTGCATTTTGATGCAGCCGTCGTCATCCTCGTGAAGAGAGAATGCCAAATTGATTTGTAATTCAGGAGGTGCCGATTTGCCTGAAAGAAAATTGGTCCGGTATGTCTTTTTTAAATGTGCGAAGGGCCCCGAGCTCGCTTTATGCTCCGACATCCAAGGCAAACCCTTCTTCTTGTTAAGTCGTTTGCGTATTGCGAAGCTTGTGCGATTTTTTTGATTAGCTTATGCAGGGAGAAAAGAACCACTCACTCATGTACGTGTACTGTGGTTCCCACGAAAGACTGAAAGTGCTCAGTATAAATAACATGGATTGAAAATGTGTACCAGCACAGAAAGCAATCACACAAGAGGAAATGAATAAAGAAATTTAACAAAGCACCAGCAAGTTTTGTAAGTACAGAGGAGGGAGGTAAAGCTAATAGATTAGCATTTGAACCACGTCGACGCTTGTAAACACAACATGTAGCAACTCAACTTTCCTTCATCAAGAACAGTATCAGAAGTTCAACATCTATGTACAAGTTCATAAACTTTTAGCATGTTAGCTCATCGTATAAAAACAGTTAATATTAAAAACAAAAAAATTGTGGTTATAAGAGCCATTCTAAATTATTGGAGTAAATTAAATCCCAGCAACTGAGTCAACACACCCCATGTAAATAACTAGTTGTCATGAACTAGATGTTTCTCTCAAGCCGTTGACATTAAGGATGTTTAGCCGTTAACAAAAATTAAAGTCAAATTGCATTTTCCGAAAGTGAACGTACAGCAAATTACATTTAAAAAAAAAAATAATATGAACTTTAATGTTCACGAGTGTTTAATTTGTAAATGGTTTCTATAAATTAAAAAATTTAATAGCCTAACAAGCTAAAGTATCTCGGGGCTTAAATCACGCTGGTGTACAAAGTTTTAAAATTAATCTCTTTGATTGCATAGACTTGACTTTTATTATGAACTCTCCCCTTAGACTATTTTTATTAAGTGGAGGGAAAAAGAAGCATGCCCTAAAAACCATTTAGCAAAATCACAGGACCGTTATTATACATTGTACAACAAACTTGTCGATTCGAGAAAACTTCGATCACATTACACAGAGAGGGAGCATCCTGGGGGAGGGAACTTTTCTATCTTTGTCAAGAGAAACAGACCCACAGCATCACAGATCCATCACCCCTAAAAAAGATCGTTCACAAGGTTAAATTTTAGCAGATCTGATTCTAACAAAAACTATAAACCCACTTCAAGCAGCAAAGTCCTGTTTGATCCATCTCCCAGAGATGATTTTTGAATCCCCCTGGTCGACGCTTTGGCACGTGTCCACTTGCACTGCTTGTTTTGGCAAAAGTTACAAAACTAATGGTGGTTAAACAAAACAAATGCTAATTCTGCTCAAAATGGAGGAACAGAAATAATCGTTGGAAGCAAAAGAAAAGGCATCATTTGCCAAACCTTGGCTGACGCCAACCAGAACAAACTCAGCTGGACGTTTGTGAAGCAGGGATAGCAGAGCGTGGGAAAGACTTCGGCCTTGGCCTTGGAACACACAACTTCATAAAAAACCTCCACCAGAGACAAAAACAACAAGCCATCTCCTCAAATGAAGACTGCCCCAAGTGTGTGTGTGTGTGGGGGGGGGGGGGGGGGGATGTGTGGGAGGTTGAAAGCCTCCCGCAGAATAAATTGCAGTTGTTTTTGAATGAATGGAGGGTTAGAGATTCGTGTGCGTGGGTGCAGCGTTTCCAAAGCTCCCCTGAGGCACCGTCATTCCATTTACTCTCACCGGGGGAGAGCCACCACTTATCAATTTGAGAATTGAATTTCATTTTCAGCCTCTGACACGCAGCGTGCGAGTGTCACCGACTGAAATGTGTCTATCGCTTCATTGTGGGATTTCCTGATAACGGCAGACAAAGCGGAACGCGGGCGGTGCATCAGTCCCCGCTTAGATGCAAAGGATTCTTTCTTTTTATTAACATGAAAAGTATTTGTCGGACATATTCTCTGTGTGTTTTTGCGTTTCGTTTTCCCTTTCATCTAAATCATCCAGAGCAAACGTTGGTATATAATTCAACACTTAACTTTTGTTCATTAGTTTGATTTCGATGTATGAACTTTGATCGCATTATAAACTAAACATAATGCTTTTATGGAGAATATCCTTTTTTTTTTTGCAATTTTCTTCAAAGATTAGCTCATTTTAAGTTCTGCATCACGACTGCCTTGTAGTCCATCAGCCAGCTGACTGGCAGTCTACAACAAATGGAGGATGAGAGGAGCTACATTACTCTATGCAGTATAAAGAGTTTTAAACTAACTTTTAATGTGTAGAGTACACTTGTACACGTTGAATGAAACAATAAAACTTTCCTCTGTGCTGATTGGAGACCAAGAGGTGGTGCAGAAAACATAAAATGTGCAGCTTTGTGGTGGAGGGAACGCTCCACTCTCTGCACCTTTAATGTTAAACTGCCCGTTTGTGGAACCCTGGGGGAACGCCAATCCCACATCATAAAAATCAATAGCGCCTCATTTATTCCGTCCACCACACCTGGCTATCAATGCCGTCTGAAAAGATCAGATTTTAAATATTTTTCCTCTTATGAACATCGTGCTGCAAAAGTGACTCAAGAAAAGTCTGGCTAAATCTGCCCAAACGACTTAAGGGCAAAGGTCAGAAGCACCTTGCAATGTTTCAACAAAGTTTATGCCAGTGCCAGAACCGATACGGCTCTCTTCTGGCTTTAAGATTCATGCCATACGTACATGCTTCCTATGAAAGAGACCAATTACTTCCAACTCTTAGGGAATTAAATTTAGCTAATTATGAAATAAAGATGAAAGATTTCCTCCGTTTTAAACTTTATGTCACAGAGTTCTACAGGGGTAAGGTTTAAAAGTTGGGAAGCAGAAGAAAGAAACTTTCACTTTAATCATCTCGCACCTTTTTCCAGGCCATCTGCGACCCGTCTGGGGAGCCGTGACTTGATCCAATAATCTTGCATGAATTTTTTTTTTGGGGGGGGCGGAGGGGTGCGAAAAATATTTAAAACACATTTATTAAGACAGCATGGAAGCCAATAATAGTGAAACTGCAGTGAAGAGCATCTCTTTTAATACATGATAGGTTTTAGAGCCGATAAGAGCATAAAGCACCGTGACGTGTCTGAGTCTCACTCTCTGACTATATTTCAAGCAGTTAAAGGATATTTTTCAGGCTTTCTAAGAGTCCTAAAAAGTTTTACTTTAGACTAAAGTGAAGTCTACCGAGTCACTTAAGGAAGCCCCCAAACTCAAGCTGTGAATCAGTGTTGCATCGACATAATGTAACAATGATCCAATTTTGAAATAGACAGCATAGAAAAACACCAGTGGAGCTTCTCACCTTCGAGTACATTTCAAAACTGCAGGTCCTGATAGGAAAAAAAAAGAAACTTTTTAATTTCACAAAGACAAAAAGTGTTCACGAGAACTGCATGACTGATTGGAGGACACGGTAATCGTGCATGCCCTTTTAACTCAGAATTGAAAAATTCAGTTTGAATATGGAGAAAAAAAAAAAAAAAAGTAAAAGAGGTCCCTAGAATTTGAAATTCAAAGAATCTCACTGGCTTGGCCTCCGATCCAAACACGTCGCTGCTCCTGCAGCTTGGAACCAAACACTGTTTAGATGCATTTGATGCCGCTGCCAGAGCCAAGCTCCAACTTCAGCAATGACTGGAACAAAGCGAGCTGCCACAAGCAGTTGTCGATCTATTCCAAAGTTCCTTCCAGATATGCAACCGGTTTCTATTAAAGGTAGTCAAAGTCCCACCAGTAGTATTTATACAGTAGTTTTAGAATAATGACAGTTGATCAACTGAAGGACACTGTTCACATGCATTAACCAAAAAAAAAAACAAAAAAAAAAACCTTGAAACAATTTCTGTTGGTCCAAAGTTTTTGACTGGAACATGTAAGAATTCACATTGCTCATGTTGTCATCTTTTTCCACAGGTTACATTTCTTCTATTACAGAACTATGAAAGCCACTTACCCCAACAAAAGCCCTCAAGATTTACTTGTAGTCCCAAGAACTACGTGATAAAACTCAAGGGGATCATTATTTACAGCATGTTGCATCAACTGTAAGATCTTTTTTTTTTTTTTTTTTTTTTTTACATGCGAGACACTGAGCTCATTCCAAGCGCAGCCTGAGGCATTTCTTCTTCAATGTGCTGTGCCTTTAATTTCAAACATATTTCTCCATTATGTGCTGTCTTTGTGAAGTAGTTTGTGAGTTTTATCTGTGCAATGTGTTACACAAATAACATTTAGTGCCCACTTCTGATACTCTTTCTTTTAACACACACAGCAACGATAAACGGAGCGAAATAATGAATTAAGTTAAGAGAAACTTTGCAACACACACACAAAAACAATCACCAATTCACCGAAGCACCTGAAGAAAATCTTAAGAAACCATGCGTACTGCAACGAGAAAGTTCACCAGATGGGGTTAAAAATGTGTTATTTTACAGTAAAAATGCTAAGAAACCTTTGTTACTTCCATTTATGAGTAAATGAAGGCTTGGTATTTATGACAAGATTCCCTGTTCGATTGCATTCTTACTTTGCTGCCAACAGTGGATGCCAAAAATATAAGGGTTTGGTGTACAAGATAAAATAAAAGCTAAAAATGAGTATTAAAAATACAATAAATACAAACTATTCTCCGTCTGTAGCTACCTGACGCGCTGCTCTGGATGACAACTAAAATAATAGCTGTAATTAGTTTAAGGTTGGGCCACATTTGAATTAGAGCAGCAACATAATTTAGGAAATTGAGGTTGATAATAGACCGTACTCATGGTTTACAGTCATTCAAGCTGGGAAATTAAATCAAATGAATTTGTGGCTTTAATAAACATCTCCGCCCTGGCGTTTTCGATTCACTTCCTGCAGCAGAGGAAGAGGGTAAACAAGTGGGCATGACCGTGTAGATTTCCATGAGACGAACAAGATTTTATGGTGTACCCCCCCCCCCCTCCCCCTCCATTTCCCCTATAAGTTTCACAAGAACACTGGCCAATCAGATAGTGACAGACAACTTCTCATTTCTAATAACCCAGATTGGCATTGGCTCATGACGTAACCTCAAGGGAAAATAAAATCTTTCCAGTATTTATACATTTAGGGCAAAAATTTGTAATACGATCCAACCGCTTTCATTTAAAAGCGGGACAAAATTTCATTGAGGTAAACAACAAATGATGCACATCTGGTTGTGACTTAAAAAGAGAGATTGCTGCGAAGTTAAAAAAAAAAAAAACACATTCTATGCGATTAGCTTGACTTTTTTCATACAGCATAGAAAACTTTTTACAAGCTAGCTTAATGCAGATTGAGAGCGACCCCGTTTTCGATGTACCTCAAGATCACGTCAATATAAATCTATGAATAATGCATTGCGAGTCATTTATACACATGTGGGAACCCTGGCCAAGCTAAAGGTCATCCACACACAGTCTCAGTCAGGCAGCAGCTGGTTTCTAATAACCTTACTGCTTTGGAGACAAAGCACCTGCATTTTCTTTAACTTTCCAACTCAAAATTGTGCTCCGGTAGAATTTCAAGACATAATAATCAGGTTAAAGCCTTGTTTTCAACTGATGTAAGGGTCTGAAAGGAAACAAACAAACAAACAAAAAAAAAAATGCAGCCAGATTTAAACAAGTTGTCATAAAGCCCCAAATTTCCACTCACTTTGTTTCAACAGATTTTCTCCTGCTAAACATGCAGCTGTGGCGATGCTTTGCCCTGATTTACAAAAACAGTTCCGCGTTATCTCCGGCCCCGCCTCGCACCGCTCTGAATCATCCCTCAGTGCACAGCGATAATCTTCAAACGAGGAACGGCGAACAAAAAGAAACATCAACGACTCTTGTTTGATTTGATTTCGCTCAGCTGTGACTCTCAGCAAGGGGCTCCCTCTGCTGCTAAAGCACAGGAAAAAAAAATAAAAATAATAATAAAAAAAGTGGAGATTTTTTTTTTTTTTCACACACAATCTGTTGTTTGAATCGCACTTGTCAACTGCTAGAATTAAAAAAAAAAAAAAAAAACACACACACAAGCAGACTTTCATGCTCTGCTTCTGGTGGGGGGCCCGCACCCCCATCATGTTTTGAGTGGGCGACTGGCTGTGACTGACACTGTCAGATTAGCCTGTTAAAAAAAAAAAAAAAAAAAAAGACATATGTTTGCTTGAAATACATTCGTGCGAACATGTGTTTGCGTCCCACGACTTCCAGAAACGGGAAGGGGGTGGGGGGCTGGGGGGTGGGGGGAGTATTATTTATGAAGAAGCAGGCAGTGAGAGATACACAGCTTGGAGACAAACCGTTAGCACGGCCACAGGCGTGAGGTTGACATATCGCAGAGATGCTGCGCGCACACATGGAGAGAAAAAAAAAAAAAAAAACGCAGAAGACTCCCACACACAAATTATCAGCGGACGTACAATAGCGGCACGCGGCGTGCGCACACACTGCGAGTTCGAGCGAGCACGCAGACACGCGCGAGGCTCCAAATCGTATTAGGCAAATGAGAGCGAGGCACCGCAGAGGCAGGGAAAAGCGCTCTGTTCGAGGGCTGTTGCTGTGACAGATCCTGGAATAAATCATGTTTAGTTGTTGTTTAATATGCAAATCTTCCATTCAAAGCGCAAGCCGGTTGTTAACATGTGCGTCCTGCAAACACAGGAACAATCTTCCACACATACACGAGCATATGGATTCCTCTGTGCCAAAGAAACGTGTGGTCACACTGTGGAAGAGCGGGGGATAAATGTGGATGTGAAAAATGCCATGGGCGTCATTACCGGACTCGTATTTCACGATCGCGCCGCTATCAGTCAGCCCGGCGCAGCTAATGATGACAATGGGCGCACACGCAAAGACACGCAAACACACACCTGAAATGCATAAAGGCTTTCAGGAAAGGATGTTAAAAAAAAAAAAAAAAAAAAAAAAAACACGCGTGAACACAAAAGAGTTGCACCCTGATGAGGACACTCAATTAGGCCCACACATGTACTTGAAAACATGGCATCACAAAGCGGCGTCCTCGCAGGCGACGCACGTGTGCACAAACAACCATAGGGCGCAGGAAATGAAGTGGCTGTTGACAGATTTTGAGCTCGTAATAGATACCCACACTTGGCTGCAATTTTTATTTTATTTTGCTCAACCTTAAACTTACTTACAAGCATCGCTTGACACATCAGTTTCTCCTTCACAGACGCATCTGAATGTTTGATTGAAATCGCACTTTGGGCTCCGAGAGTGAAATGCACAGGCTATCTTTCTCCTGCAACCGGTGAAGGAAGAGGTGTCACCGCTGCAGAAACCGATAAGGCTTTAAATGGCTGCCGTCATTGAACTTTATCTTGCCTATATGGGTGAAGGGGCTGGATGCTGCGTGGGATGGCAGTGATTCAGCATGTGCAGTGCCTGGCAAAAGTGTTCATACCCCCTTGAACTTTCACACGTTAAAACCTTAATCCTTATAAATGTAATTCACTGGGATTTCGTGATGGATCAGCACAAAGTAGTACATAATTGTGAAGTCAAAGGAAACGTGGTTTAAGACTTTTCAAACATCTGAAAGGCATGATGTGCATTTATGGTTAGCACCCATTTAATCACCCAAAATAAACATTAGAATAGGTAGTCTATGTGTAGTTTACGCTTTTGCTGGCGTTTTTTCACCCTATACTCCAATTCTCCAAAACAACATCCAGTGCAACTCTATGTGCAATTTAATCTCGGTGTAAATCCAGCTGGTCTGTGAAGGTCTCCGAGGCGCACAAGAGCACATTAGTGAACAAACCGCATCACGAAGGGCAAGGAAGACAGTAGGAGAGTCGGGGGAAAAAAAGTTGTTGCGAAGTTTAAAGTAGTTACTCAAATTTACAGAGACACCGCTTCCCTATTACACTGACAGGTCGGGCAAGGGAAGCATCATTTAGAGAAGCAGCCCACAACACACACGTTAACTGGTGGACTTGCAGAGGTCCACACCTCGGGTGGGAGAGTCTGTTGGCAGCACCATCGGCTTAAATCCAGCCTTTAAGGAAGAGTGACAGGAAGAAAGTTATTGTTCCAGAAAACCGATAGTAGAGTCCACTTGCAGTTTGCCAAAAGCCTCGTAAGGGAATGTGAAACACCTTAGAATTGAATTAGGAAAACTAACACTGCGTTCAGCATCAACAAACCTTTCCACTTTGAAACATGGGAGGGACAGTATGATGCAGAGATTTTTTTTAGTCCCTGTCAAGGGACAAAAAGGCTGGTCAGGGCAACAAAGAGAAAGTTGGAGGCAAATACAGGACTATCCTGGAAAACAACCTGTTCAAGGCCTGAAAAAAATCTTCAAACTGGAGTGAGCATTCACACTTCAGCATGACAATGACCCCAAAGAGCCAGTGTGGTGATGTAGCTCATAGTTGTATTACACTTAAATTCAATTAAGAAACTGCAGCAAGAGTGTCCCGGGAATGATAGAGAAAGTACAGCAACAGATATAAAACATTGGATCATGAATACAAATGCCACCACACTCCTAATTTTCCCTTGACTTCACAATTATTCACTTCTTTTAATTGGTCAATCAAACATCCTACATTTAGGTTTGTGGTTGTAATGTCAAGATGAAACAGAAACTGTCACATAGGGGGGAAATTAGACTAAATCCTACCTTGAACAGACGCAGGATGTTGGCCACCATGATGGACACGGAGCTGGACGCGGCCCCGATCACGCCCACAATTTTGTCGGGCTTGGTGAAGATCGGAGGGTCTCCGTTGGCGCAGCGGACGTCGGAGCCATCTCTTTCTATTAGGGCCTGCACAAACGTCAGGGACTGCTCCAGAGCGTACGTGTCCCTGGAGCAGGTATCCAAGATCCGGGCCCCCAGCGTGATGTTGGGCAGCAGTTCGGGATCCTTGTTGATAAGGTCGATGGCAAACATCATGGCCTCCAGGCGGTGGATGCCCTTCTCCTTTTTCAGCTCCCCGCAAGGTGTGCCGCGGTCTCCCCGCGAATGCACCGGGAAAAGCCCGCCGAGTATGATGTCGCCATCCAGTCGGATGGAGTGAGCGTATTCCGGAGCAGCCTGGGGGTCTATCGGGACTCGCTGAGGGGATGTGATGGGAAAGAGCCAGGTGTAAGAAGTAGCCAGAAGCAGGAAGATGACAGAGGGAGAGTGGAGGGGAAAAGTCGGGCCCCAGGGAGATTCCATGATCAAAGAGGTTAGTAACAGAACGCGATCCGAGAGTCTTTAAAGATTATTAAAGTCAGCCCTTTTCTACTGATTAGTGAGGGGGGGGTAAAGGACCCCAGGTGCGGAGTTAGCCGAGCCCCATGAGCAAGTCATAATCCAGGGAAGACAAAGCACGGACAGGAGGTGTAGCAGGAAATGTGGCACTTCAGCTGCGAGTATCTGGTTCGGGGGCAGAGCGTGTAAACCACAAGTCACATCTTTTGCAGAGCCTGTTGAAGAGACAGAGACGAGACATGTTGGTACCATTAACTGTGCAAGGGTCAAACCGCTGCAGGGTAGCAAATCTCACATGGCATGTGGAAAACCCCTGACCAAGATGAATGAAGCTACAACCAGAAAAAAAAAATGGATATACAGAATCTCAAAAGTGCACAAACCCCCTGTAAAAAAGGCCCAAAGTAACAAAAAATTAGACCATGATGAATAATTTCAAGACTTACTCCACATGTGACATTTATCCTCTGATGGAAAATGAATGCGCCGGAAGGCAAAAAGTTTAATGGAAAAAAAAAAAAAAAAGACTGTGGATCAGGCTGCCCACCATTAAACTGAAACCTGGCCATATTTGTTGCAGTGTCTCTCTTGGCAGAATCCCCAACCGGTCTGTCAATTTCAAACACCATTACAAACGTCCAGTTTGTCGTGGAACCATTATCCCACATTTTCTGCGATTACCGATTACAGTTTTCATGACGCCATGGATTCTCCTGTCATTTGGATCATTTGTCACCAAACGATGGCTTTAACTAAGCGAAGGGAAGTCAAGGAAATCTAATTAAAACTTTTAATTCAGGTTTAATTCATGTGATGGCAGGTGTAAACTCAAGAAAACTGAATGCGCAAATGGACCAGAAGGGGTTTCGGTGCAAAATATTAGTTAAGGGTGTGCAACTAAGATTACTGCAAAAACCCATTGGGAGTGTGCTTATTGGACAGAAAAAAAAAAACAAAACATCCCAAGCGTTTCAGTTTGTTGTCGCCTCTACACCCTTATTCACTGCTGGCAGGTCAAGGAGAGAAACGGCTTACGGAGGACCTCGTTGGGGAGCTCCTCGGGCTATTCGCATGACTACCTGCTGCAGTTGTGACGAAGCAGAAGAAGAAGGAAGAGGTGGGGGGGCGGGGGGGGTGAAGAGAAGAAGGAGGGAGAAAGGAGGAAAGAGAAGAAGAGTTCAAAAATAACAAATAGAGAGAGACAACAGAAACATGAGGCAAGCGACAGCATCGTAAAGACACAACAGAGACGTGGCGCGACTGTGCATCTGCTGCAGTTAAATAAACATATATCCAGTGCGTCCTCCTCCTCCTCGTAGGCTTCAAACTCAACAGGAAAAGTGAATGTTAAAGCTTTTTTTATTTGACATCAACATCATTAAGTGTTGATACGCTTTATCGGCTTTCACCCACTGCAGGAAGGTTCCGCCTTCACCCCCGGTTGTAATAATGTCATGCTTCCTCCACTGGGCTGCGCAGCAAGCAGCCATATTGTTGCAATAAGTTGGTCGGGGACTGAAAATTGCTTATGACGAACTGGCGGATTTCTACACGGTGTGACTGCTAATGTGCTTTCATTAGCCGAGGCCCCTGGGAATTTATTTTCTCATTTGCCTCCCCTGATCTCAAACCCTTGATTTTTTTTTTTCTTCTTCTTCTTTTGTGAGTGCAGACAGGGTGAAGAGGCAATTTGTGCAAATTTCTGGGGCCTAAATAAATATTTAAAGATAATTAATCGTTAGTTTGACAGCCAGATTCAAGGAGGAAAAAGAAAAAAAAAAAACATTTTCCCTTTAATTTCTTTCGGTGAGCTCCATGGCAACAAATCTAACACTAACACTTGCATTTTGGCAAGTACGAGTATTCAGTTTGTGTGAATATAGCCGCATAACTTCAGCCTAGTGCGGAGTGTTTTGTTCACACAAACAGCCATACATCTTCTGCTACATTAGCACTCTAAAAATGCAGCACCTTTTCTCTACACTTAAATAATAATAAGAGCATAAATGCTTTAAGCCCAGTGCACCAACCAATCCCAGCTCTTGATCTAGCGAAACAGATTTAGATTTAGATCCGCTAAGGTTCTGGAAAAGACATTTCATAAAACTAAACCTAGAGATGCCTCTAAAACCATGCCGGGCTGAAACTGGACACTACTGGTATAAGCCACAAATGTTTTAAGTCCTCAACTTAATGAATTTTTGTAGCGGAAAGGTGTAAAACCAAAAGGCACCCCTCGACAAACTCTTAAAGTAAAGTAAGTAAGTCTCAACTTATTTTAAACTAGACCCAGCATCAGTGGAACAAGCAGCGACAACATCCTCAAGCAATCAACTGCAATACCAGGAAGCTTTAAGGGGATAAGTTACACTATTACTTATCTGTTTTGCATTATAATGGGCTATTTAAAGAAAAATAATGTTACAGCATCGTCTACCCATTCATCTGAAACTGTAGGATATGCAATTTTATCTTTAAATCAGACTGCTGCAGGCTTTCTTTGGAAGTCAAAAATACTGCAGATTAAGCGATAAAAAATTATAGAGACGAAACATTCACCATGCACAGACAGCAGCGCAAGAGGTAGCCAAGCAATAATCACAAGATAATGTCACACAATCTCATTGGAAGCTCTGCAAATGTTTTGTCTGGACTGAGACAAAGATGTTATTGCAAATGCTAATGTAACTACAGAAAAACTCCATTTAGGCAACAAGTCTCGATTCACAAAATGCCTTCTACATTCAGATATTGGCCCAGGTAATACACACTTTTAAATGTTTGGCAAGATGAGAAACAAAACACCAGTTGACATAAACACTGTTACCAAATCGGATAGCATTAAACACAGGTGTGCTGGTGTTAAAGTAAAGGTCATTACCTCATGGAAGAACACGGCTTGGTTCATCCTCATGCTTTTCAGTCTTTAGTAGTCGGGCAGCTTGAGTTAAACTTCCCCTTTGACAACTATCCACCTAAATATGAAGGAACAATGACCTTTTATCTGACAAGCGGAATATAAACAACCATAGTCATTGCATTGTCCCTTCAAACTGGAGATATCTGCTCAGCTAAGCAGATGTCTGATTTCCTTGAAGAAGCCCAATCCTTGCAGGTCAAGTTCAAGATTCCAAATAAGCAGATTTCAAGTGCCAGCTATTCCCCAACTGTACACGGAGATCCCATTTCCATGGCCAACGAAACAACAGGCAGTCCCGTTTGGGAAAGTGGTGAAAAAGTTTCACTCTGAAGGTAGAAAAACATCCTGCAAAATCCAAAGCAAAACAGTAGGGGTGTGCTGCTGAGAGACTGATGAGCACAGCTGTGATCACTCAGCTAGTGATTGATCAGTGGCAGGGAAAATACACAAGAGAGAGAGAGAAAGAGAGAGAGCAGAGTTGATCCAGAGGGACACGAAAAATAAGATAAAAGCCTCCCTTTTGATTCTTTGACAATAAAGCCAGCCAGGCAAACCTGAGAAATATTTTTTTTTTTTGAGAGGCTTTTGTAATGCTGTTTCTCGCTCTCAAAAATACATAAATAAATATAATCATGAGTTTTTAAGTAAGCACCTCATCTTGAGTTTCCATCTTGCAGAACTGGACTGCCATAAATCATTTTCTGGCTTGCATCCCCCCCCCCTCCCCTTGCTGTTTAAGACAGGCGAGCTTGTACCACCCTGCAGGAGATCCTGCTCCTAATCTTTCACTGCATCTGTTCCTGCTGGATCAGATCCCGCCCTTTTGCTCCCAAAAAACCTCCCCTGTGGTAACACAAGGGCTCTCCTGTACTCAGCCTTTAGAAACAAACTTTAGCCCCCACAACCTTAATTTTGTCCACACAAAGCCCTACGAGCAGGCTTGGGAGTCGGTTGACATCACGGCGTGACACTTGATGAATATAATTCATTCCTGTCCCAATTAATTCATCAGTTCCTCCCCACTCAAAATGGAAATAGGTCAAAGCCACTTCTACAAGCCAAGTAAGCAAGCAAGCCCCCGCTACAGTTAAAACCCCCAGCATTATATAGGCTAGCCAGCTATGATTCATCTGCAAACACCATAGTCTACTTACTGCATCATTGTTTATTAAACACTTTCTCCTTGGCGAAGTCACAGAGGGTTTCTTAATGAGGTTTAGTGGCCCCAGTAATTCTGATGTGCAGTACATGTAACTCACATCTGCTTTCGAATCTGTCTAATCAAAGTCCAGCACATCTCAGAAGCAGAGGTTCCTATCTCAACGTTTTATTTCACAGCGCTTTGCACAATTACCCATAGCCACCGTGCTTTCCCGTACCTTGTCACAAACGCCAACGAATGCCGTTCGGGATTGGTGGGACCGATTTGAATTCAGCCACCTTTACTCCGACGACCCTAAATGAAACCGAGTGCATTCAGCTGTCTCCAAATGACCCGCGATACAAAAGACCCACATAATTTTTTTTTTTTTTACGGTATGAATACCACGCTGCTCTAGAGGCCTCAAGGGGAAAGAGCAACGCAGCTAACTGACAAGTCAGACGAGGAGAGCTTTAATCAGAGAAGCAGCCAAGTGGCCCATGGTAGCCACAGAGATCCGCCAAGATCCACAGCTCAAGTGGAAGAATCGGAATTAGAATGCACTCCAGAAATCTCGCCTTCAAGGAAGCATGGAAGGAAAAGAGGAAGCCATAAGGCGGACACAGCAAACGTGCAGGAGAAGGCGCTTTGGTTCAGATGAGACCGAATTCGAACGTTTCGCCCAACGTGCAAAACTACACTGGCTTCCCCTGGTCCCTGCTGAAGAGAACCGCTATGATGACATGATGATGATTCCCAAGTGATTAGGGTTAATGGGAAGTTTTATGAAGCGACGCCCAAAGGCAGAACAATGACCATAAACATACAGCCCAGTGCTGCAGTGGAATGGTTTTGATCAAAGCATATTCATTTGTGCAAAGGGCCCCGTCAAGAATTTCTAGCAATACCTAAACAACGACATGCCATCTTGTCTTGATCTTGCACATGGAATCCAACCACCATCCCCCCCCCCCATTCTAAAGAAATACTCAAGCTTTTAGCTGTAACACAACAATATATGACAAAGTTTAAGGCATTTATCAGCTGCAGGCATTAGGTAACAAGTTAAAACCTGTTCTGTTTATTCGAGCTGCAACTACACGCAAATGTCTCCAGAGGGACGCTGACAAGAAACAGATCTGATCGGGGTGAACGGACCGGTCTCCAGCCTCATTTACACTCAGTCTCTCTGAAGATTATCAGTGCCTTGAAGGGTGAAAGAGGTGACATTTGTGTGTTCGCGCTCATATACAACACACCTGATCTTATGCTAATCATCTTGGCTCTTACTCCTTCAACCTCAAGAGAGCTCTTATGATTCTTCTCAAATGCTGGGGGAGAGAGGAGGGGGGAAAAAAATGATTTAATCTCTCTTGTGGCTGCCTTGAGGAAGAGGAGGAGAAGGAGGAGGATGATGATGATGAGGGTTCCCCTGCTGTGATGTTTAGTGGCTCAAAGATGAAGAGGGTTGAACCCTAAAAAGCCTTCAGTGAGCTCATCACTCTTTTTAATTTACACCCTCGGCTGGTTGTTGGGTGTTCATCCCTCCACCTCCGGCGACTTCATTCTTATTTCTGCAATCCTGTGCAAGCCACAGTTGCCTCCTCCTCTTCCTCCTCCTCCCAGTCTTATCCCTTGCTGCATGCAGCTCTCCCCCCACCCCCCTTTCATCACTGGTTTTGGGGAGAGAATGGGTCTGCTCTTCTCAGACAGAGATAGCTTTTCTGTCCTTTTTCGCCATAGTTTCTTCTTCACTCATGGTCCGAGAGTTGTTGGTCAGTGAGTCCCTCTGGGGCACTTTTCTCTTACTCCCTGGAGCCACTTGCTGATCTTTACCCCATTCCTCTACCTGAACAGGTCCTCCATTTACCTACATTTGGACTCTTAAGGGTGTCAAACAGATGTATGAATCAGAAATATACAATCATTTAAAACACACGTTCAAGTCCAATTGCATTTTTCTCCAACATTTCGCACAGAGAGAGTCGTGCGTCTCGGAGATAGAATGCATATTGAGAGAGTTGGAGATCAAAGTCTAGGCGTGTGCGCTGATTATGCATCCCCAATAGGCTCGATTCTGGGGGTTCTGATTGCAGCCTAATTAGTACCAGTGCAGAGAGAGACAAATGCACTTTGCATTATTTCATATATACCTCCAGTACGACAGTATGCATCAAGTTCAGACATCCATACTCACCCAACAACTACTGCGCAGAGCATGAGACAATCTGGCATTAAACACCCATCACCGAAGGAATGTGAAGACACCCACGGAGGGAGTATTAAAGGTAAGAAAATCAGAAAATCAGGTTCCACCCACGATGTGGAAGAGGGGAAGCATCCCGCTGGGTCCCTGTCCGCCTTAGGCAACTTCCTTGCGGAGCTCAGCAGTTTCACACCTCAAATAATATACATATATATTTAAGTCCTGGTGAAAAGAGAGAGAGAAAAAAAAAATTTCTCCAAAAATCAAAAGATTGATTGCAAGACAATAATAATAATTAAAAAACAAAAAACATCCGCAAAGGACATGGAGCTGCAGTCGTGACGCAAACTGTAACTATTAACTCCGCACTTGTTTAAGGAGACAATGGAGATAGAGGCTGTCTGTAGAAGCCGATGACCAAGAATGAATCTGAGATACAGAGAGAGACAGAAAGAGAGGGAGAAAGAGAGAGAGAGGATGGAGAAAGAGAGAGAGGATGGAGAGAGAGGTGGAGGAGGGGGAGACAGAGCAGAGGAATTTATGACACGCGGCGCGGATCAATATTGTTGGTAAAACCCACCTGATTAGGGTGATCCGTAAGCTCCCACGCACACTTTGCGCGTGGTCGCTTCTCCGTTAAAGTCTGCTTGTGTCGGCTCGTGCGCGCGCACATACACTCAACCCGCTCAGACTCCTTAGTGCTGGTGCACGACGAAATCAACGCCTAATTGCGCCACTGTCCTCATGCAGACTCCCTCCACATTCAATTAAGTTTATTACTGATCAATTGGATGCATTTCTGTCCCTTTTGCTTATTTGAACACGTTAATAAGTCATCAAAAAAGGAAAAAAATAAAAAAAAAGCACGGTCAATTGAACGAACTTCCCCAATTTATTTTCCACTGAGCCCATTGATTATCCCCTCCTTCAAAGCAGCTTTCCTTGTAAAAACCAGTGCGCCGTGGCTCTTTGTGGTGAATGGAATTAAACAAATGAACCGCGTCCCATCTGCTGTGTAATAACAATTTGATAAGCTATGTGTGTGGAGGCAATAGGAACAAGACTGGGGTGTTCCCTCTGCCTGACAGAGTTTGGGGGGGGGGGGGGGGGAGAAAGGGAAAAGAATCGTGAAATTAGCCTGAGGAAACAAGAGGCTGTTTTCGGTCTTAGCAGAAGGGGGGACGGGCAGCATGTGGGCAGCAACAG
>CAEGAE010006293.1:0-14722 GCA_903067095.1 Girardinus metallicus
GTAACGCACTTCCATCTCAGGAGACAGAAACATGCCGCTAAGCATTCTGGGAAATAGTTCCCACTCCTGTCTTTTTCCTCTCTCGGTTTTTTAAGTGCAAACCTAAAAACTCTAGTTTATTGGAGGTTTGACTAAATTAATAAAAAGTTGACACAACTTACTGCTGTGAGTTTATCTTTCACAAACTCACATTTAGGCTCAAAATCTAAAACTGGCTAAATTTATCTGACTTAAAGAGAGGAAGATAGTAGACACAAATAATTGAGGCTCAAATGTTTTACATTTCATGGTCTTGATGTGTCCAGAAATGAGAAGTAGACATTTCTGCCTTACATGTTTGCTGTGTGTCCTGAACGACTTTCTTTCAACAATTAAACAATCTTGACTCTTGTAAGAGTCAAATACATGAAGAGCTCAAATAAAAGCTGCTCTGTCAACAGATACTCCAAACAAAGCTGTGGATCTCTGCAGCTCATCCTCTGCTACTATATGACTTTTTTTTTTTAAACTGCTTTAAACTTTTCTACAGTGTTATCTCTGATTGTCTCCGTTCCCTGTTTGTTCATCAAACAGCATCATGTTAGATACTGTTTTTCAGATATTCTCTAACAAACCTCTGAGGCTTTCAAATAAAACTGCATTTATTAGACATTAAATTAAATACACGTCTAATTTGGTGACTTCTGAAGGTGGCAGGATTAAATTTTGGGGTGTCAGAGTAGAGTACTGACTTTTTTTTTTCACCTAAGACATCTTTTAGAAAGAAATTTTTTTTGTCTAAAAATAATCTCTTTTTTTAGAGAGTACTTTAAAGAGTAAAGTACTTTAGCTAAATGTACTAAAAGTACATTAACTAAATGTACTTTAGCTAAATGTACATTTAGCTAAAATGTACATCTTAGCTAAATGTACATTTATATACATAGTACATTAGCTAAATGTACTTTACATTTAGCTAAAGTACATTTAGTACTTTAGCTAAATGTAAAGTACATTTAGCTAATGTACTTTAGCTAAATGTACTTTAGCTAAATGTAAAGTACATTTAGCTAATGTACTTTAGCTAAATGTACATTTAGTTAAATGTGCATTTAGCTAAATGTACTTTAGCTAAAGTACATTTAGTTAATGTACTTTAGCTAAATGTACTTTAGCTAAAAAATACAATTTTAGCTAAAAATGTACTTTTAGCTAAATGTGCTAATTTTTAGCTAGTACTTTTTAGCTAAAAATGCCTGGGGCTATTATTTTTAAGAAGGTGAGAATATTAATAATAAAGATTTTCTAAAGAACACTTAACTCTAGAACTGAAAGTTATTTTAAATATCCAAAAGATAAAACACACACACAACAACCAATAACAATTAATAAAACAGAAATAAAAACCACATGCAACTGAAACCAATAAATAAAATAAATTATGATGTCTCTGTACGCAAAATTTCCCTTCAAAAAATATTAATAATCAGAATAGAAATTATTGAGCTCATCTTAATTCATCTTGTTATTAACTGATCAACTGCTTATTGCGACAGACTCACTGCGAAAATACTAAATCTTACCAAGTATTTTTGTTTTACTTTCTAGTGCAAATAAATTATTACACTTGAAATAAGACAAAACTAACTTACAAGTAGCTTTTATAGTAAGATATAGGATTTTGTTTTATGTACATAATTCTTTAATATTGATTTTAAAAAAAAGTACTAGCTCCGTTGGCAGATTATTTCACTAATATGGAAAATATTTGTTATAAGTGATACCACTTTTCCATCAATAATAAGCAATTATTTACTTAAAACAAGCTCCTATATCTTGCTAAAAAAAAAGTTACTTGTAAGTTAGTTTTGCACTAGAAACTAAGTAAGATTTTGTGTTTTTGCAAGGCATTAATAATTCTGCAAGACACCGGAGTAAGGAATAAAAATAAATATCCTTACCACAGTAGGTATAGATGATTCTGGACTCGACAAATCGGACTTTGAGGTTGTGCAGGACCGCAGGTTCGTGCAGGTAGCTGAGAGCCGTGAGGTCGTTCTCCCCTACCAAGATGTCCGGGTTTCTGAGAGGGGGCAGTTTGGGTTTGGAGGGGTCAACCGGGTGGAGGTGAACCTGCAGAACGATAAGTCAAAGGTCAGCTGCTCATTTTCACATGTAGAGATTCATCCGAGTTGCATGTAAACGTTTTATTTACTCACAGTTCCATCTTCGAGGAGTAATTCAAGAACATGATCGGCTGAGTGGAAGTCTTTAGTGATTTCAGCCGATTTCCACACTTGTTCTTCATCTGGTATCCACACTCTGTTATACTGGAAGAAATGATTTAATTAAGATTTTTCCATAAAGTAAGCATAAACGTCACTTTAATTGTACATAAATGTTTATATTTTCTAAAAAATAAAAAAAATTCCCGGTACGTTACACTCCCTCAAAACTGGGAAAGTTTCCATATGTCTGTGAAAACGTCAAATACATCAAACATATGCTAATATTATAAGAAATAAACAGCTGACTCTTACCTTTGTGTACAGCTCAGATAAAGCCATGTTTGTGCTTCACTTTGTGTTTTTTAGCACCTGCTGCTTCCCTGTACTTTCTCTCTAAGTTGCCATAAAGTCCCTGACAGACTGCACTTGTTTCTAACAACTATAAAACAATCACCAAACAAGTTTAACAAAGTAGGATCGCGCTTCCGGGAAGGGTTTCCACAATAAAAGCCCCACTAAAGGAACTAAGATACTTTAAAATAAAAACATTACGACCAAATCCATCCATCCATTCACAGGTTGGAGATTGTTTTTCATTATTTTTACAATGGAAAAACAACAAAAAAAAATGTATTACAAGTGTAATTGGAGGTGATGCTTGTTTTAAAAAGTTAATCACTGGTTGGATTGGAAGTGTTGAGCTGTATAATTAAGCTAGTTTTTTTTTTTGCTATTATCATTATGCATAAATATAATGTACAAAGCAGCAGTATTTTGGCAGGTTTGTTGAAATTCTCTCTGTAAAGTATGTTTACCTCCAGAAGAACTACTGTAATATCTTCTTCTATTTGGATGTATTACATCCATCATTTTTATTTATTTTTAACAAGTATGAAAAAAACCAATGAAGTTACACTTACTCAATTACATTTTCTTGAGGGAAAAAGTATATTTAGGAGTATTTTCACTACACCATAACTTTGATTTTACTTGCCTTATACTATTATCTCCTTAAAGTCACTAGTAATAATAAAATAAAATTTCTGGACACTCTACATAGTAGCGTGAGTAAGTTCACCAACTGAAGAGCAAACGATGCTTGGACCAAAAATGCACCACGAAAAGATACACCCAAATAATACGAATGTATAAAATGTACTTTAACTATTGATTTCATGTTTCATTCATTTGTATTATTTTTTTCATTTTAGTATTTAAAATTCCCAAATTTGAATGTAACTTTATACATTTTTTTTTTGTCCCTTTGATGACATTGTAAAATATAAAATGAGATGTTCCGATCAGTTACACAATACTTGAATTGCCTTCTTTTAGTGCTTTTTTACACAAGTAATTTCTTGGATGGCAACTTTTTACTTTTACTTGAGTTAAAAATATATTTTTAAGTAGTTTTACCCTAATACAATTTACCCACCTCTAGTGATGCCTCCATTCAAGTTTTAATATCAGTTTCTGTATAAGGAAGGAATCAGATACTTCCTTTGTTTGATCCAGTAATCAAGGAAATTGATTACTGAATCCTGAGCTTTATTTTGAAACTTCCAGGAAAGTGTCGTCTTTTCCTGCCCGGCTTGTAAATTCACCTGCTCGGGACTTTGGCTGTCTCCGCCCCCCTCGGTCTCATGACAGGCTTGTCTCACCGTCTGAGGGTGTGCTCGTTTCATCAAGGATCCTCGCCACTTAAGGAACCGGATGCAAACCTCGACTACCTCGGTACATTCAAGAACAATTAGGACCCCGTTTTACACCTGAACGGGTTTAATCATAAATACAAAAGTTGGATAAGTTAGTTTACATGGAAAAGTTTTGCAAGGAAACGGCAGAGGGAAGAAGTTGGTTGGTTAATCATATATCAGCATGGAGATAATTAAACATAACTACCTTTAAAATTTATGCAAAATTTATACATTGTATGCAAAATGTGACGTATTTAGCATACAATGTCACTGTAAAAAATATGTTGTGTTTTTGGTTTGTTTTTTGTTTTTCAATGAGAAAACCTTAGTGTTTTAAAAATTGCAGGTAGTTTAAATAATTGGGGAAAAATTGACAAATTTCTCTTTAAATTCAGATATACAACAAGATGCTTTAGCAGGTTATAGTTGAGCATAAGAGAAAGAAATTTTAGCATTCAAATTAATGTTTTAAAACATTTCAGATAAAATAAAGGAGCACCTCTCTTGAATTAATATTTCTCTCCAGCTTGGTCTGACATGTAAACCATTATAAAACTGCTGCTGTAGTCCAAAGTCTTTTTAATATTTTGCATAAATAACATTTTATAATTTTGGCCATAATCTATTTTTTTAGCCATGAAACACTGCAGTTCAATACATTTCTTATTCCACAAATCAAACGTGAAGTTTACATTCGTTCATCATTCATTCTGGGTTTTTCATGGTGGATTAGAGCGTTTTCTTTTCCAGGGCGAATAAATATACAGCATATAAATCCATTGGCTTAAAAACAAGAACTGTGTGTTTATTTAAATTTAATATGGCGTTTCCCTAACCCACACAGAGTGAAATTATTTATATAAGCTCAAATTCATACAAACATTCCCACATGTTAGGCGTCTTTCAGTCAGCTGAAGAGAAACTCTTTCTGTAGCCATCAACAACCTTTTTGTTTAACTTTGGCTGAACGTTTGCTCACTCTTCCTGTCAGAAACGGTAGCGTTAACTTAATTTGTTTGGTTTCCTGGAACTAGGCTTTTATGCACAATCCAGAAACTTTCAAGAAGGTTGAGGTTGGGGCTTTGGGAAGGCATTTCCACCCAGATCTAATGAGCTTTTGGGATAAATATCCAGTTTGAACTATGAGTTTTCAATCATACAATTCAAGAACCAGAATGCCCCGGTGAAGAGTTTCACTTTCCCATAAGCTGAGATGTTCTCAACCCCCCAAAAAGTAGGAAAAACGACACAAAAACAAAAATTTGTCTCTTCAGACAAGAACAAGATCGCATTATTTGGCAACAATGATAAGAAGTTTGTTTGGAGGAGCCAAAGTGAGAATTTAAACCTAACAATCAGGCATGGTGGTGATAGCATCATGCTGAGGGTCTGTTTCACAGTCAGTAATGCTGACTGAACAACCAGATGGTGGAAAACTGACCACTGCATGTTCCAGCAGGATAACGATCCCGAACACATCAAAACTGGTTTTATGATAAAAGAAACAGAAGAAGCAGCCAAGTTTTTAAACTCTTCATAAACTGAACTTAATTTTAAAAATAGCACTGTGCCAGGAAACCAACCAATTCAAACTCTGCCAATAATTTTAAAAAGGACAGTCAAATATCCAGGGATTATGTCAGTAGCTTTTGAACTAATGTGGGATCTCTAAAACTTTCAAGCAGACATTTAACTATTAGTTAGGTGTTAAACTACAATAACACCAAACCAAGCCTGACTTGTGCACCAAAGTCAAAGATTTTAAAATCACTACAAAGTACACTGAAAAAACACAACAGGTGACCCAACTTAAAAAAAAACCTGAGTTAATTTGATACTTAATCAAATAAAATTTATCCACGGAAATATTTTGTCATGTTACAGAAAAGTAAATAAATTAAGTTTGCCAAACTTAATTCAATTACATGTGTCAAATTAACTCAATTTTTATTTTTTTTTGTATGCTGTATTCTTATTCCACTTTGGAAAAAGGTTTAAAATTTGTACACCCTTCACATCCATGATGAGTGTAAGTAAGCGAACGGCCAACGCTGTATATTTACTAATGTCAACAGGTGAAATGTCACATTTCTTTGCTAAAATCCTTAATTTTTTTTTCTTAAGTTTCTCCTTTAAGAAACTTATTTGCATATTTCCTACTCAGTCGGTTTGTATTCTTGGGGGGGAAAAAAATATTCACACATCTATAAATAATCTATAAATAACAGCATTTTTGTAAGATACAAACTTTGATGAAAAACAGTCTTTGGTTCATTTTATTTACTTGTAAACAGGATTAGAAAAACAAGGTGCGATCAGAGGTCAGAGGTCAGCTCTAGACACGGGTAAGGAAGCCCAGGTTGAGGCTGGCGGGGATCTGGATGGTCTCCAGAGCCACGGAGGAAGGCGTGAACGGGAATGTGACGGAGAATATTTTCTTGGCGTCCATCATCAAGTTGGACGACTCAGCTCTGTCTTTCAAAAGGTTCTGCAGAGGAAGAAAAGAAAAGAGTGAATGAAGTTTTACATGGAAGCTGCCCAAAATTGGCAAATTTAAACACTCACAGACCAAACAATTCATAAATTTTTTCTTATGCCATCTATAAATTCAAAGTCTACAAATACTTGTAGTTTTGAAACATAAAAAAGGCTTCACGTTGTTGCCTTATTAAAAGAAAAACAATTTACACATTTCTGGGGTCAATGACTTGTGGTCGGTCGGGCCGATTAAAATCATTTCACAGGTCACAAATGGCCCCCGGGGCCCCATATTGGACACCCCTGTATTGAAACCTTACTTTAATGGTGGTGATGAATGTGTTTGATACTCTTTCTTCAAACTCAATCACTGGAGTGTACAAGGTCAGGATCTTAACAATCTGTTAAAAAAAAAAAAAAGATAAGAGTGAATTGAGTTATATTTATTTGTGTAAAGATTAAAAAGCTGGAATGTTTTCTGATGCCGAACCTGTGCTGTGGTGAGGGAGGAGCACATGCTACAGATTGCATTGGCATCAGCTTCAGTGTTTTTCTTGATTTGTAAAAGCTGTGCAGCCTGAATGAGAGGCTCCAGAGTTTCCTTCGCTCCACAGTCGCTCAGCTCCTTCTCTCCCAGCCACTCATCCAGCTGCCAAACGTTGTACCTTCACCCAGAGAGGAGGACAAGAGACACTCCAGATTGAAAGTGAAACGCGCTACAAGGAGACCACGTAAAAGCAGTACATGTGAACAAAAATAACACGAGGAGGAGGAAAATGATTCCAGATTTGCAGATTTTCTACAAATTCAAAGCAAAAAGATAGAAAATGTATCCTCTTTACTCTGCTAGCTCTAACTGATAGTGGACATTAGATTTAAAATTTAGGTTTTCAAAGCAGTTCCACTCACTCATACTTTGGTTACCTAGCAACTCACTCACTCTTTGGTTACCTAGCAACAACCTGCCGAGTAATTAGCGCAGCAGCAGTTTAAGGTTTCACCACCACGTCTCATAACTGCCTAAAAATAAACAACTAATGATGTTAAATAATAAATAAAACAGATGGTATTATTGGAATTTTTATTTTTACTATTTTCTCCACGAGAATATCAATAAATCCCCCCCCACCCCCAAAAAAAGTTAAATGTGTGTAGTTTAAAATCACACTTTTTTTAAGTAATGCCATCTTGAAAAAGAAAATTTTTCAAAAACAATTTTTGAGTTTTTATGGTGCTATGAATGCTGTGCCATGCATTCACAGCTATATGCTTACTTTATGAAGTATTACATAGTTTTCTTTTTAAATTATAAACATTATTAAAATAGTGCCAAAAAATATTGCGATCTAGTCCATATTGCCCACCATGCTTTGCTAGCTTTAGCATCTCAGGAAGTTAAAGTCTGTCCAACTGGTCAATAAATATTATTAGCAGCAAAATTTGACGGAGCTCTAATTTTTATATGTATTGTTAATCCAAATAATGCACAAATCTCTCTTCTGTGGCCTCCTTCATGTTTAGTTTTAGAAAATAAGGAAGAGTTACTGTGATTACCTGATCTGCAGGCCTTTACCCCACGAGCACATGTCTTTCCTCAGCAGCAGATTGTTAAGAGTCACGGCGCTGATGATGTAAAACTGCTGTTTGACCACCTGTTTGATGATGTCAGAGTCCATCCCGTGTTGACTCATGGTGGTGTGGAAGAAGCTGAGACGCTGCAGGAGGACTTCCACGGTCAAAGCTTCATCAGGGAAGCTGGGGCTCCTCTTCCTCAGGCCTGTTGGTTTGGAGCCTAAAACTCCCTGCTCTGCCTCATGCTCCAGCATGCACGGCACTACGAAACACAATAGTATGACTTTAAGACATGGCACCTTGAAAAAGTGTTCATAAAAGTTTAACTTTTCACATTTTTGACATTCAAACTTCAGTTTAATTTATTAGGATTTTATGTGATAAACACAAAGGAGGGCATAATTGTTAAGAAGGAAAAGAAATTTACCAAGAGTACAAATATGAAAAGTTTGGCCTGTATTTGTCATAATTATGTGCTGCCTTGCTAATTAATGACATAAAATTCTAATAAGTACGTTGAAGTTTGTGGTTGTAAGGTTTAAGTTGTACAGTAAAAGTTGTTCAGATATGGAAAGTTTCATTGCGTGCACAAAAACAAACAAAATAAACATTTGCGTAGGCTCACAGAAGTTATTGCAGTAAATAGTTTTGTTTTGAGACCATTTTGAATTAATACTCAATTATTTAAAACTCAAAGATAAATAAATCTTAATTTCTAACAAACATTAAACATTGGGAGGCATTTTAAATATTCAAAATAAATAAAAAAAAACAAAACAAATAAAACTAACAAAATGGCCCTTAAAAATGGTGAAGTTGAGACCAATGGACCAGAATGAAACTTTTGATAGAAAGAAACAAAAGATACCAGAAAAAAACAATCATGCAAATGGAACTTATTGGACTCATTTTAATTTATGATGCGACTAATTGATGTATTGCAACAAGTTTAAGTTTGGGCTCAGGTCTTCTTACCTATCAGGGGTAGCAGGATGTTCTCCATGCTTTTGATGATCTGACGGTAGATTTGAATGGCCAGGTCACCAAACAGCTGGTGGTACTCTGTCAGCTCAAAATTAGCCAGGCATTGCTCATTCTGCTTAGCAGTGTTGTGCACCATAAACACCTGCAGGGCAGATTAATTACACGATTATGCAGCTTTATTTAAGACACACATAAACGTAGGAGTGACCTTTCACTCTTCTGATGCTCACCTCATCTCCACTGTACTGCTTCAGACAGTGCATTAACCGGCACGTGTTGGCCAGCCAGAACGACACCACTTCAAAATCATTTCCTTTTCTCTGCACGAACACAATCGAGTCAAGATTTTTTTTATTAAACACATTTCAGCAACAAGGCAATTCAAAATGTTGTACATTATAAAAACGTCGTACAGTCACCAATTATTAAACAAGCAAAAAAAAAAAAAAAATTTGTCAAATGACATAATCAAAATTATCAAGCAAATACACATCTAGTTACTACTACACTGCAAAAGCACAACAGGAGCCTCCAGGGGGACGTCATCCTTTTGTCCTACTTCGAGTGTAAATATCTTGGGACACTGGAAATAAGATAAAACTATCTAACAAGTAACTTTTTAGCAAGATATAGGAGCTGGTTTTAAGTCAATAATTCTTCAATATTGATTAAAAAAAAGTACAAGTTCCACTAGCATATTTTTTCACTTGTGGAGAAAAGGTCTTGTGCCAAGTGAAATATCGATACAATGTTAGCAATATTAAGGAATTATTGAATTAAAACTAGCTTTCTGTCTTGTAGAAGACTTACTTGTAAGTTATTTTTGCCTTATTTCAACTGTACCAAGATATTTGCATTAGAAACTAAACAAAAACACTTGGTGAGATTTTGTGTTTTTGCAGGGTAATCAAATTCAACTCTAAACAGGGGGAAGAAGAAGTGCATTGCCTTAATTTAAAGGAACTCTGTTTCAGCTGTTTTACAGTTTTCTGGAAGTTTGTTCCAGATTAGAGGAGCATAAAAACTGAATGCTGCTTCTCCGTGTTTGGGCCTGATTCTACTGGGAGCCTGTGTAAGGACTTAAAATTGGGGTGATGTGCTTCATCTTCCTGGTTTTAGCACTGCAGTAATCAACACATCACAGATGATTTTATCAAGATTTTGCTGGAAATCAGTCCAAATTAATCTAAAAATAAACCCAGGCATTTGTTTTTCAACTGATCGAGGTTAAATGCTGCACCTTGATGACGCCTTTGATGCTGCTGATTGTAGAATTGAGGAGAGTGCTGAGTCTCCTGTCGTCGTTCACGTTGTCTGCATATCGAAGGCACATGAAGATGATGAAGGCAGGAAGCCCTGGAGTGAAGCTGACTGCGACGCCACGAGGCTTCAGATCTGTGAAAATCACCACAGTCAGTGAAAACAAGAAACATCCTGATCTACTTTTATCACATGTAACAGACGGGTTGTTGGAACAACACACACCTACGACCAGGTTCTTAAGCAAATGACCCGTGTCGTCCTCCTTGAACTTCAACATGCCCTGGAACTCCTTCTCCTTGCGTGCGATGTGCACCGGTCGGACGGGCATGCTCGTCCCAGAAGAGCCAACTGTCTGCAGAGCGTTCGCTAAATTAAACAGAAAAATAATATGAGAACCAATCAGATCACTGCCTGGTTGCATTTTTAATTGTGATGTCAACAAATCAAACTCTTGACTTTAATCTGAGAAAAAAGTCAAAATTCCTTTTTTATTATTCATTATTGATGGTAAAAATAATGCTACTAATAATAAAAACTAAAATTATTAATAATATAGATAATGATAAAATAATAGCAATGATAGCAGCAATAATCATAAGTTATAATATAGACATAACACATTACATGGGATAAGTGAAATAAATAAAAATGTAAATCAATTGATTAGATAAATTTTGCTTTACTTTTTATCCAGATTGTGATTTTTAAAAAGATATGTGTTCATGTTTTCAAATGTTGTACGACTGGATTACCTTCGAAATCTTCCACTTTTTTCATATATAGCTTAAGTTGTTTTTTCAATTTGCGTATTATTTTATCTTGTTTCTGTTGTTGCTCCATTCGTTCCTGAAATTAAAGAAAAAGTAAATCAATGACAAAAGCAGAATTTTTATTGACGTCCTAATTCCATCACGAAGAAACAGCAATGACGACCACATCAGAACTTGGTTTGAGGTAATAAAAAGGAAGAAAGAGCGATCACAAACCCACCAGATTCTCAGTGGTGAGCCGTGTTATCTCGTGCTTCAGGCTTGCATCTATTCGGGCATCTTCGGGTAAAAGGAGGCTCATGGCCAGCAGCTTTTGTTGATGCTCCTTTTCAGCCCTCAGTTTGTTCATCTCCTCAGTCAGCTTCCTGTACTTCTCACTGTGAAGACACTCCTGCTCCTGCATCTGGGTCTCCAGAAGCCTGCAGGATGTTTGGATTGTGATCACATCCATGATAAAAAATAAACACCACGCTCACTCGGTTTGTTCTAGTGTTTTATCGTGCAAATAAACAAAAAAAACAACACACACCACTGCGACATTCTATGTCCACAAAGTTAAAACCAAAACAAAAATGTGCAAAAACCCCAAAAAAGCATAACCTCAGATATGAATAAAATATGTACGAAATCCTAGAATTTTCTTTTTACGATGGCTATAAACTAGCACTGGTCAATAAATCAATAAGATATATCACAACAGACATGTAATCAATATCAACAGATAATGTGTCTGATAGAATATTGAATAATTTCACAGAACCGCACAGCATTCTGGGAGATGTAGGCAGAGGAAAGGCTTTAGCTGCGCAACCTCTCCTGCCCAGCTAAGCAAGATTGGTGGAATCAACTGACTCACTCATTCTTTGGTTACCTAGCAACTCACTCACTCTTTGGTTACCTAGCAACAACCTGTTGAGTAACCCGCGCAGCAGCAGTTTAAAGTTTTGCCTCTATGTCTCATAGCTGATTAAAAACAAAAATCGAAAACTATGGATAAAACAGGAAAGGTCACGGCACCAGTTTTGCAGTATTTCAGATATTTAAAACAAAACAAATCATCAATAACTACCTATATCAACTGATAGGAAACGCTTATATCGTGTTATGTTTTTCAGCCATGTTGTCAAGCCCTAGTATAAAGCCCAATAAATGTGCAGGATATTGCATCATTACCTATTTGTCTCTTTCAAGCCTTCATAAGCAAGCCACAGCTCTCCATCTTCATTCAAGGTATGAATATTAGTGGACCTGAAGGAGAAGCATCAGAAAGTGACCACAAGCATTAATATCACCAATTAGAAAGAGTCGAGTTCCCATATAAGAAACCAGAAAAGACAAAGGTAGTATTAACAGCTGATTTACTGAGAAGGGAGAGAAATGGGAAGAATCTACATTTATTTTACTGCAACACATCATTTTACAAGCAGTTACTTACTACTGGAGTGATTCTAAACACTTTATAAATAAAATACATTAAAAATGATGCATTCAAAAGCAGCAAAGAATGAGAAATTAACCAGTTACATTAGTCCTGCTGCAAAAATTATTTACTTTTCGAACAGCACTGTTACAGTCTGTTAATCTAAAATAATATGTAACTTAATGTGAAGAAATTCTGCAGACATTGAGGACATTTTTGTTTTAATAAGCTCTTCCTAGCAAATCTTTCTCAGGAAAACAAAACATGTCATGATTGCATATCGTCAAGTTTATTTTTCTTTACTTTGTTTTCTCAGTTTGATCACGCTTAAAATCTGCTAACAGCTGAAGCAGAAACACACTAAAAGTTACTGAATTATTTTAAATTTTCATGGGTGTGGGGGATTCTCCTCTTTATTCACATGTTTCTAAATAAAATTCTTTCTAAATAAAATTTCTAACCTCAGATGAAGCTCAGTCAGCTTCTGCCTCTTGTCATGTTTTAATTTAAAGCTAGTAGGGCTGAAACAATTCCTCGAATGATTCGAGTACCTCAATTATTAAAATTCCTCGAGGAAAATTTACCTGCCTCGAAGCTTCGTTAATTTATGTTTTATTTTTTTTTAGCACACCATGTTCTGGCCAGAACATTACTTGCGTTGCGCAGCGCTCTCACTTCCGCCTCTGAGTTGTTGACGAAAGCTAAGTGTCAGCGGCATAATGTCCCATCTTCAAGTTCGGCCTGTGGGATTTCATTGATTTATGATAATATCCGGGTTTTCATCGTTTTGGGGGACCAATAAGCATCTTTAAAATGACCGGCGCGATACCTGGAACACGGCAGCTGTTTTCCTCCGGGAGCTGCTGGTTGAAAGCGAACGGCAGGAAGAGGCTGCTGGATTTTTTATACAGGTGAGCGGATAGACTGAACACGGCGGGGGGCTGAGCAGTTGATGGTCCGTAAGTGTAACTTTACGGAAGAACCGCACAATAAATTTCAGATCCCGGTCTGAGCAAACGGGTGGCGGAGCGCATCGTACATGGCTGGTAGATGAGTTTCTGAGTTTGACAAGGTGCCGTAAATATCTCGTATTGCTCCCCTAAGAGGGGCCGTTTAGGATGAAAACTATGTTTTGTCTCTCTCACACTACTAAAAACTAATACACACACACAAGATATTTAAATTGCACACATATACTATTCAAATATCACACATATGCAATTTTTTTCTCACATGCACACACAAAATACAAAAATTGCGCTTACACACTAATAAAATATCACATGCATACAACTTTTCTCTCACACGCATACATAGAAGACTAAGATTGCACATTTAAACTAATAAAATATAGACTCACCTTTAGTATGTGAGAGTGATGTCACGGAAGAGGCGGGGCATAATTTGGAGATCAGATCGCGCATGCGTTGATACCACAGTGACGTTAGCTTCAAGTTGGATATTGGAATTCCACGGTGTAAACGGCGTTTAGCTCAAGGTAAATCCGATTTATGAACGCTAATATCGGCCAGCCGTTCTCTCCCGCTCCCTCCTCAAGCGCTCGGAGGTTCACTTAGGGCTCTACTCTGGTATTAGAGCTGGAGTAAGCGGCCTTAGAACCGGCGTTAGGCCTTACTCCGGCGTTAGCTCCGCTTCCTCCTCAAGCGCTCGGAGGTTATGGCTCTGACGCTGGGGTAAGGCGTTAGAGCCGGAGTAAGCGGCGTTTAGCTCAAGGTTGATCCGATTTATAAACGCTAATTTCGGCCAGCCGTTCTCCACCGCTCCCTCCTCGAGCGCTCGGAGATTCACTTAGGGCTTATTCCGGTTCTAAGGCCACTACTCCGGCTCTAAAGCCGGCTATAATGCCGGTTCTAAGGCTGCTTACTCCAGCTCTAACGCCGGAGTAAGCCCTAAGTGAACCGCCGAGCGCTTGAGGAAGGAGCGGGAGAGAACGGCTGGATGAAATTAGCGTTCAAAAATCGGATTTACCTTGAGCTAAAAGCAGCTAACACCGTGTAGCTCCAATATCCAACTTGAAGCTGACGTCACTGTGGTGTCAACGCATGCGCGATCTGATCTCCAAATTATGCCCCGCCTCCTCCGTGACAACTCTCTCATACAAAAGGTGAGTCTATGTTTTATTAGTTTATATGTGCAATCTTAGTCTTTTATGTATGGTGTGAGAGAAAAATTGTATATGTGTGTGACATTTAAATAGTATATATGTGCAATTTTAATATTTTGTGTGAGAGTTCATCTATTAAACTCACTGAAGATGAAAACATAAACTAAAAATTGGAGTATAGACATTTTTTATAAGCGTATTTGTGA
>CAEGAE010006302.1:0-15638 GCA_903067095.1 Girardinus metallicus
AAGTTCTCCAGAGCCTTGCTAATGACCTAATTATTCTATTCAGGTGTGGTGCAGCAGAGGCACATCTAAAAGTTGCAAGGCAGTGGCCCTCCAGGACTGGAGTTTGACACCTGTGCTGTAGTGCTATGTATTTTTTAAAACCCATTTTGTTACTTTTCCTGGAAGATTCTGGATACTTAAAGGAAATAAGACTTATTAGAAGGAGATAATATTAAAATATATGCTGAAGTACGAATACTTTTCATCCACTAATTTCCAGTATTATACCTTGTGCGTTCTGGAAGGTAAGCTTCCAGAATGCTTACGTTCCAAGTAAGCACTTTCCACTTGGAAAGTGCTGGAGTACTTCAGAAATTGAAAGTATTTTAAGTTTCCAGGAAGAACAGACAGTATTTTACAGTGCTAACCTTTGTCTTTGGCCATGTAGAGCACCAAAAAGACTGTTGACATATAACTCCCACTTTCTGTTTGTGTCTCTCGTTACCCAACTCTATTTTTTTTGCCCTTTTTCATTCTCCTGTCTAATCCTACGCCCATCCCTCTGAACTCACATACACACTCTATACAGCCCCACACATTATAGCAAAGCAGAAATAGCCGCCTATGCATGCATCCATCCATTAAACCATTCGTGGCCGTTGGGTGGAAGGAAAGCTGAAGCAACAACAATTAAAATCTCTGCCCTTGGTTTGTTTTCATCAGTGCCGGATGTTTGACAGGTTGCAGCTTAACTGAAGGGAGAGATGAGGAATTTATGTGCACAAACAGTAGAGCCAGATAAAAGTGGTTATTAGGGCAGCTTGATTGTGGGATGTAGTTTAGTCTTATCGTCATGTTGTGTTTATAGCAGCTCTATACGTCAGAAGTGCTGATGAGAGACTGTACTGGCTCACATCTGCTTGTTTCCCTCAATCACACCCAGACCTTCTGCAACTCTTTGTTTGTTACTGTAGCCCTGTAAAGCTAGACAAAAACTGCCCCACAAGTTGGAGCACTGGTGTCACATTTCGAGATCTACAATTCGTAGTTGCAGTCACAATGCAAAGAATAAACGTCTAAAATTGTCAGTCCATAAATAAGTCTGGTGCACAACCTAGCTCTTTTGTGCGTCTTTGTATGTTGCATGTCATTATGCGATGTTGACTCTATATGCTCTCTCTGTGTCCTCTTGGCTGCATTCTTCTGGTTAAGCCAAGGCCAGTGGTGTTTTCTTTCTTTTCTACAAAATGGTATAATTTGGCAGCTATTTTTATTACAAAGACCAGTCTGCAGTGAGCCATTTATTCATGCTTTCAGCCCAGGTTCACATCATGCACGGGCTCTTTGTTTCATTGCCTTGAATTCTCCCAAATAGTAACAAGTACTTCTTTGAATAGAGTTAAAACCTCTTTAGTTGCAGAGAGGATTGCATGAACAAATTTAAACTACAATCAGATGTACGGTAAATAGATAAACGTCTTTGGATAAAATATATGGGGAATTGAGTTTAAGCATGTTTATAACGGGATACTAAACATTTAGATGTATTTATAGTAAAATGAGGCACAATAAACCATTACAACAATAAAAAGGCAAGCAAATGACCCAAATTCCTTTTACATCATTCTTCTGTCATCCATCCTTCAGTCACTTTTGACTCTGACAATAAGATAACCTCCATCTTACACTCCTGTAGCTTGACTTAGATATTATGTTATATCACAGTAAGATTCCTCAACAAACGTACCCTACATATTAACGACAAGACTTTCCAGCCTACACACAAGAAACAACAGACAAGGTCAGAGGAGGAACTGGCATGACAAGGTTGGAGATTACAGGCTTTCAGGTCATCCATGTGTCTAGTGTGGGAGCCGGTTTTACTTAATTGGATTAGCCCCAAGGCTCACAGTTCCTGCTGTCCAAATCAATTGACCAAGTAAAAATTGGTTCATCCATTAACTATTTTGTTGTCTGCATTTACAGGTTTAGTTCATCTATTGGTTTCTCAAGTTGCTGCAGGAAAGGCCAAGAAAGAAAACAGACACAAACATGTTAAAAGTTCTGGGGACCTTGATTAGTGTGTAGCAAGTGTGTGTACGTGTGTATGCGTGTGCACACAACTCTGACATCATGGAGACTGTGTTTCACAATATCCAGACACTTCCTCGCAAGTGAATGGCCTGCTTTGTTGCAAAGCCTGATTTAAAGGAATAAGCCTTTCCATCATTTTAGGTAATACATTCTTTGCTATCTGATTGGACAGTGAGCAAGCTACTCACTTTGCCGGGAACATTGGAGGGCAGTAGATGGATAGTGAAAATTTGGTGGTAGGAGGCATTTTCCCTCACTGGGTCATTTTCTGGCAAGTGGGACAGGGGGAATGAGTGTATTTCTCCTCTTTAGCCTCCAGCCTGAGTCTGCCAGTGAGGTGTGGTGTAAACAGTAGAGCCCTTGTAATTAAGGATAAGTAGACCATTTCATAATATCCTTTGACCACTTCATTGACTCCACGTCAGTGACAGGATTTCCCAGTTGGGAGGGTCAAAATGTTGGAAATGAGGCACTGTCTTTACGTTACATTGAATGCATCACCTGTATATTTCCAATAAGTTTACAGTCCTCTGCACCTGCAGAAGGAGGTCAAGAAAAAAAAAAAAATTTAGTTTGAGATCATTTGCAGCAGTTAATTTTACCTTTTCCAAAACAATGCACCGTAATAGAAAATATGCATCACTTTGCCTCATTTTCAACCCACTTTAACAGTTTTTTTTTTCTTTACCAAGGGTTTTACAAGCATGATTAAGCTTCATCATCACTGGTTTTAAAGTGTGAATGAAACACCTCCATTGCATGCGAAGTAATAAAGGTTACAGTACATTTGTTGTTTTACAGTCATATTAAAAAAACCTTAGAATATGAATTGAGATGAGGTCAGTTTGTCAGATTAAAAGTGTATGTCTTCATTAGCTGCAAGTGGAAAATCATCATAATTAAGAGAAATAAAGGTTTTCAAACATTCACCTGTGTGTAATTCATCTGGATAATGTTTTCATTTAGTGATACAATTTCTAAAATTATTGTTATTCCAATTTAATGAATGGGTCTTTATGGGATACAATCAAAGTTTTGAGAATAAAAGGCACTCCATGTGCCTGCATTCATATCCAGTAAAACTCACACTGCTCTCCCATTTCTCTATGTTTTCCCAGGTGTCTTCGTCTAAGATGTTGTCACATTGCTCCCTTTTGTTATTGCTGTGTGCAGCCCAGCTGCTCTCTAGTTCCTCCGCTTTGCCCTTTGAACAGAGGGGCTTTTGGGACTTTGCCCTGGACAGTCTGGAGAACGGCGGGATGATGTCGATGGTGAGGGATCAGGAGGAAGGCTCAGCCACGGAGGAGATCCTCACTCCCGACGTTCCCATGTGTCCGTTTGGATGCCACTGCCAGCTACGGGTCGTCCAATGCTCGGACCTCGGTTAGTGAGAGTGCATGTGAAGACATGAAGTAGGCAAACAGAACAAGAAGCCTGAAAAATTTGAAACTCAGACAAATGAAGGCATTACTTTAATGGCTGAGGAGCACACAGCAATCTAGTTTTACAAACTCATAAATTGGGTCAGAAAGAGGCAGCTTCTCCCTGCTGGTTATGCTATTATGTTTTTACTGGGAAAAACATTTCCTTTAGGGATTATGTGTTCCATTTTTTTATGTAGATGCTCAGTGGGAGATGACAGGAAAGAGAAAAAATGTAATTAAAAAAAGGCTGGATCAACAACATCAGGGGTGGTGGAGAAAAATGAATTATTTTTGCACTAAAAACAGGATATCTGTCATTTCCTTACTGACTTTGGAGAAGGGTTTTTGTTTTGTTTTGTTTATCAGACCACATACTAATTATTTGATTAAATCCAAGATGGAGGGAACATGGATTTAAAGATGAAGGGCAGGATACAAAATGATAAAAAGTTTAGCATGAGAAAGCTTTCCAGATCTAAATGAAGGATCTTATACTGTTATGATTTCCCTTCTGGTAATACTGTTTGATCAAACAAGATGAAATCTTAGTATATACTACTTTTATGCAAATAAATTACACTCAATTTCATCAAAAGCTTTATTATGTGCATCAGTCTTTTTAGGATTCTGTTTATATTTCAGCATCCTGTGGATATTCAAAGTGCAAACAGTTCTCACTTTGTGGGAGCAGTTAAAGTTTTCTAGCCATCCTATAAATAAAAAAATGTCCTCGTGATATTCTTGCCATTAAGCTCCAATAAGAAATCTGTCTTTAGACAGGATGGTTTTGTTGAATCATCATTTTAAAAGCTCTGTATATTTACTGTCCTCGGTCTTTTCTGCAGCGGGTAAAAGTGGAAGCGTATAATTTGTCAAGTGCTTATTTAGAACAGATGTATTTTGGTGGTGGCGTCTGTCTCCTCTCAGCCTGCATCCCAACATGATGTTGAGAATATGTGTTGGTGAGGGACTGGGGGGTTTAGTGGGTGAAAGGGTTGTCAGTTTGTGTTTAAGCTTTGGGATTTGTGGCTGATATGGGTGAAGAGTTGCGGTGCAGGGTTTTGAAGTTTAAAGGATTCACTTGATTAGGGTCTTTTTTTTTCTTTGTGATGCAGGCATGCAAAATAAATTTGGAGGGTTACATGCAGAAAGCTGAATAAAATGAGCTGTATGTTAATGTTGTACAGACAATTGCAAGACATTTTATTCAGATGCGAGATTGTTTTTTCACCTTGATGGAAGTAAGTTGGTAGACACACTATCAACACAAAAACAAGTTGGAAATACTCACAGATGTTATAGTTGTACTTGGCTATTGAAAGAAAAATATCAGGTCTTTCCTTTCATGGTTCACAGTGTCTTCATTATGGAAGTCACTGGTTTAAAACAGTAATTCAGAAACAAGAAAAATTGCAAAAGAAATGTTATTGGTTCCTGCCATCTGATTCAGTCCTTGCCTTCAAAATGTTGATGTGTTTAAGAGAACTAACAGTTAAGCCCAAAAAGAATCAGACCACTGGCAAAGTTTGGCAGTAAACTAATCTTTTAATTTGACTGACATTACTTCTGACTTAGAAAGAAGATAGATGTGTTGGAGGGACTTTGAGCCTTGTCGCTCATCACCAACCATAAATTGGTAAAATACAGTGGAAACATGCAAAAAAATTGCCAGCGTTTATAAAAAGCATTTGATTGCTGCAATGCCAATGAAGATTTTTTTCTTTTATAGACTGTTGAGAAATGAAAAATGTTTTTAATGTAAATTGATATTTCATTACATTGTTTTATGATCTTTTGAGAAATGTCTTCTTTTTGCCTGGCAAACAAACAAGACGTTTTCATTCAAACTTCTTGTTTGAATGAAAACAACTAACTCTAAATTTGCCAAGGGTTTGAATAAATCTGGGTATAGCTGTTGATTGGCATTTGTATTTTACACCAAAAAGAATAATTTACCAACTTTATTTATAATATAATCCATGAAAGAAGAAGACTTTTATCTTACCCTTAAAGTCTGAGCTTTATTTGAAGATCCAACAAATCACATTTTTCTTCTCAGTGATTCACAAAAAAATTACATTTTTAATGAGCAATCCACCTTTGGAATTATATGGTCTATGAAATTTTTGAAGATTGCTTATTTTGAAAAGTTAGGTAGATTCTTGTTCATGACTGGTTTAGTTCTGCTGGTAATATGGAACCATTACCTAAATTACTATTGACTGATACTTCAGTCTGACTTTTGAAAGTCCATATAATGTTTATTTCTAAAGTTTAAATTGCAGTGTGTTGTCGATGTTGGCTTAAACAAGGTTAGTTATTGAATTCTTCTTTTGTAAGAATTAACATATGCTAGAGAAAGTTTATCATCCTTCATTTGAAATGGCAAATGAATGAATCTGAATTCTGCATTTGAATACCATAATCAAACATAAAATTAAAAAAATCATCTTTTTCCCCAGAATATTAAGTATTTTTGTAACTGCACTACATTACTTTTTGTAGATTCACCAGTGGCAAAAACGGAATAATTTCCTGGATGAAGCCACTGTAGCAGGTCTCCTGGCTTTGAGTGGGTGTGGTAATTACCAGAGGAAGCTGCTGAGGGTTTATTCCTGTGTGGTGTCATTCAGGGTGTGGCACAGTACAGCCTAAGCTATATATCTAAAGTTAACTGTAGTTGGACAACTCTGGGCATAGTCTTGTGGGTCAGATGTGGTTGGTGGCTGGTTGAGTCCCATCGGGACAGCTGGCGTGCTCTCACCAGTCGGTCTAGTTGCATCATGGTCTGGTTCAGATGAGGTTTTAACAGGGTTGAGATGTGCTTACACATCCTCTGACCACATCTGATACATATGTCCACGTGGCTCTGTGGCTCATCTCTATGATTACTGGTTATGCTGTGCAATGAATCATTTTTTTCAGGAATAAAGCAGGTGTATTAGGGTTTTTTTTTTAAAATTATTTTTACTTTTTTGAATTCGGGTTGCCTAAAGTAATTATGAGCATTCAGTATCATACCTGCAATAGAGAGTAGTCAGGGTGATGGCAGTTATGAGGACCTTGAAGAAGCTATGTGGAATCAAGTTCAACTCACAACATTACGATTTAACTATAGTCATTTAAAATGTTCAAACCCAGAATATTCATCACTTTGCGTGACAATAGTGTCTGCTTTCAGAATCTCAGTCAAAAAGTCTTGTAATGTATAGCTGAGGGTACTGGGAGCAGCATGGTGTCAACAATTTCAAGCCATTAAAAGTTCAAGAAATTGATACTATATAAAATATTAATATTGCATCCCCTCAAATTGCTACAGCTTTAAGTTTGACATGTTTTAATTGGCAAAAACATGAACTTGAATGAACCCAATTTTAGTGGGCACTCAGCTTTAATCATTTGGATTCTCTTCTAGCTTCATTCTGTTGACCAGGGTAAATATACATTCGATAAGCTGATAGTCCATCAACATAAAGTGACGCAAGTTTTAAAATTGTAGAGTTGTGCCAACTTGCATGCTTTTTTTGCCATCCACTAAATCATGGAAGGAAAATGTACACAAAATGAAAATAGTTGGTGCATCCAAAAGAAGAAATAACAGCAGCTCATTAGCAGGACCCTGGAATGTCAGCTTTATTGCTTCCAAATTCCATTTATTTTTTTAAATGTTGAAGAATGAAGAGAGTTTTCACATTCTTGAGTCTCCAGTAAATGGTGTGGTGACAAATGTTGAAGAAAGGTTTTTCTGCCAGTTCATACCATATCTAGACCTGAAACTTGAACTAAGCTTTGGGGTTTTTCAATTTTTTGGGAGAACATCTGTGTTTCACTGAGTATTTTTGACCATCTTTTCTCTCTGTGTGGAAAGCAGAGCAAAGCTGAGCTGAGCCCCACCTTAGCTGGTAGTTATAGATATTGGAGTGGCATGAGCCAAGACACCACAGAAACCACTGTATAGCTTTTCCCACTCGCAATCATCAATGAATTCTGAGAAACTACACATTTTATTGTGGACCTCAACCATCAGCAGCAACTACCATGACCTCCCCACTAAGCAGATGAGCCACAATGAAGAGCAGGGCCCAGGTGTATCTGATGGCAAGCTCCAATCTCAAAAACAATTGTAGCATCTATTGGTGGAGATGCTACAAGAGCTACTGGAATACAATGCCATCAGTTATGGGTAGTTAAATAGTCACAATTCAAGGCAAAAGTAATAAGAAACTATATTTGGTGATGTGTTAGTAGTTGAAAGACATGTGGCAACTGTGGAGAGAAACCACTCTACAATAACAGGCTGAAAACCCAAAATAGAACTAGTTTCAGTATCAGTAGCTTTCTGGCGTGACTGACTACGGGTTAGACTGATATAAAAAATAAAAAAAAACAGAGACAAAGACAAAAGCTTGAATTGCTGGGCCAGGGCGACTTTTTATGGAAAACATAAACAGGGAGATTTCACATAATAAACAACTAATCTTCAGGAAATGGCATATTGCTAAGCACTTAGCAATTAAGTATGTCTTCTATGGAAAGGAAAATAGGGACAGAATACAAAAGTCACTGCAACAATAGCTGTGAATAATGCAAAAATGAAGTGTAGAAAAGTAAAGTAGTCTGTAACTCTAATAGCAGCTTTAGCATATAACTATAGCAATAGGTCAGGATAACCTGAGCCACTCTTAATTTTAAGGTTTATGAAAAAGAAGACCAACCTCCCACTATAATATGTCCCTAGGAAGCGCAACTGCTTTTGGTTTTCTTTTTAACAGGGACAAAAATGACAAAATGAAGACACTTGTTCTTAACATCCCAATGCTTCACCACTTGCACATTAACACATGCAGCTTGTTTTTCTTTTTATGTGTTCATTTCACACCCGTACTTTTTATTTGATGTGTGCCTTAGTTTATGGCGTTTCGGTCCCATCCTTTGTGACTTATGTCAAATGGAAACCAGATGAAAAACATCTGGTTTCCCCATCTGGCACTAGGGGAGTTCATGTTTCTGTGAGACTGTGTTTGTGAGTCTGTCCCCTTGCTACTGTAGATGTCTACGTGTGACCTCCAAGTATGCGTCAATGTCAACCTTTTTATTAAAATAGCACGAAAGTAGTCATTTAAGATTATGCGGGTGTGTGATTTGTGCAACTATTTATTTTTTTAAACTGTGTGTCTGTGTGAAATACCCTTTGAGGTTTTCTTTTGAAAACAAACTGGTTTTTTGGGTGTTGGTTGACTCTCACCTAGGAAATCATTTAATGGAGGATGACTCTCTTCTCTGTTTTTGTTGGTCTTGTCTTCTTTAGGCTTGACAGAGGTGCCCAGGAATATTCCTCCAGACACCAAGTTCCTCGACTTGCAGAACAACCGTATTACTGAGCTAAAAGAAAATGACTTCAAAGGCCTTACTAACTTATATGTAAGAGACACACACTGTCAGGATCTATTCATAATGTTCTGCTCCTTATTGACCTCTTGAAGTTTTTCAGCTGCAGCTTTTATTGGCTTTATTTCTGTGAAAGTTCAGCTTGATCCTCATCTTCTTTGGTATTTAGAAGTTTATTTCACCTCTGTTTCTCACTCAATTCACAGAAAACCTTAACTGTATTAAAACGTGACCAATTTGGAGTATGGAGGACTTCCAAGCAAAAAGGCTTTACTCAAGACTGACCCTCATTCAAGATCCTTGACCAAAAGAAATATTAAGTCTTTTAAGTTTATAAACTTCCTGAGTAAAGCAAATGCTCAGTATCTTTGTGCATTTGCTTTAGCCTTACCAGATTACATCTCGCATAGACCACTATAGTGGAAGCAGAGGCTAAATAAATGAACTTTTGTGCACTCTGCATACTTTATGTTTTTCTACATTCACTTTTTTAAAAAGAATCCTAATGTAGGTCTTATCCATATGAAATACAGAGCTTTTGACTTTGTGTTTTCATTGGTTGTTATTTTAAGGCACTCTCTGTGAGGAATAACAAGATTTCCAAAGTCCATCCCAAAACTTTTGCCCCTTTGAAGCACATGCAGAAGCTCTACTTTTCAAAGAATCTACTGGCTGCCATCCCCAAAAACCTGCCTGCCTCTCTGGTTGAGCTGAGGATTCATGAGAACCGCATCAAGAAGGTGGCAGCTGGAACCTTCTCAGGACTGGGCAACATGCACTGCATAGGTTAGAAATGCCTTTGACTTCAACAATCCCGGCTATACTCTGTGGTACTCGCCACAGTATGTGTGGCACCACCACGGACTTGGTAAATTAAAGAGAGAAAAGTTTATTTCATGGCTTTAATATTGACTTTATCTTGCAGAAATGGGAGCAAACCCTATCCAGAACAGTGGTTTTGAGCCTGGAGCCTTTAAAGGACTGAAATTAAATTATCTCCGTATATCAGAGGCCAAGCTAACTGGAGTGCCTAAAGGTAGGATGTCAGATATTTCGATTGAAGTGTAAGAAATTTAGAAACAAAAATTTATGGACATTTTAAGGGACTGGCTCTGGGTTTCCCTGAAGCTATTTTAACCTCTCTAAAAACCTTCAACCTTGTTTAATTTTACTTATTTTTTTGCATGCATTAACCTTTCAGATTTTAGACAGTTTTATTTTACTTTCATGTTGTGTAACTCAAATGTTTGGGGTTTGGCCATTAGATCTTCCAGACAGTCTTCATGAGCTTCATCTGGACCACAATCAGATCCAGGCTGTGGAACTGGAGGACCTGAGCCGCTACAGAAACCTCCACAGGTATTTTTCACACCTAAACACCAAACTGTTTTAACTGTTTTTGATCTACATCTGAAAACCAGTCACAAACCACAATATTGACTTTTCAAATCTTAGCACGAGTTCTTGACTGAAGTATCTGGGGCATGGTTTGATTGCAAACTTTTTAAACCAAACTAATTAAAGTGCATTCATTTTTGATTAATTAATTACACAGATTTTAACCATGTTAAAGATTTTAACACAATTTATCTCATTTTACTTTTACAAACAAAGGTTAAGACTGGACCCTGTGCAGTGGCATGTTTCCAGTACGCCCATAAATTTGATGTACAAACAATATCCGCAAACAACAGTGATGAACAACAAAAGCTGCTTCTCTTAGCACACATTTGGTTAATTTTTGCTTCAAAAAGCAATTTAATGGGACGCTGGAAAAGATTATTGTTGTGTGCAAATTGTACAGAAAAGAATTACCCTATTAAAGATACTATAGAAGTCTAAAATACCATCTCAGAACATGTTGCAGCTACCACAGATGTTTCTAACACTAATGTCAGTGTCCACAGTCCATATTTTCAAAGAAGTATTTTTTTCAAAAGAAGTTATAAGAATGATCAGGAATTCCATTGTCACTTAGCATGCCTTTCTTTCAACAGCACCTTTTCCAAAATAAAAACACACAATTCTTTGTACAAAGTAATTTGTCATCTATGGCAAATTTAGATGGAATGAGGTGAAATATTACACATAAACAGCATATTGTTTTTCTTGGGGAGGTCTGTCATTTAAATTTTTACAGTAATATGATGCTGCAGGTGGGTTTAAAGCTGATCATAATTCATGTAAAGATGGATGGCGCTAAATACATGAAAGGAAAGTTGTAGGTTGCAAAACTTGCAAAACTTGAGACTGATGTGAAACTACACATACCTCCAGAGCTACAGTTATAGTATTTAAAACCAAGCATAATTATGTCTTTGAATGGTCGAAACCTAATATGTATATATTTTTGCAGGCCCTTCCCATCAAATATGACTACAATTTTGAAAAAAATAACAGGCAAAAATTTCAAATGTGCAGAGCTGACAGAGGCTTCCAGTTGTAATTGCCGCGGAAGGAGGTTTTATAAAGCAGCAGTAGCTTATTGTCAGCTTTGATATCAACTGCTCTTTTATATCCTCGTTTGTATGTTGAGTGTCTGACAAATGCGTAAACACAAAGTTACAAAACCAATTAATCTGGGGCTGGAAACAAATGCATGTAACTCTTTTTAGATTTTTATTTTCTAAAAAAAAAAAATGAAGACCACAGATTATTTTCCTTCCAATTCCCAAGTATGCATTGCAAATCACTGTAGAGAGTTCTCAGCAAGTATCATAAAAAATACTATGGTCATGACTGGGCCTGTGTTCATTAAATCCTAAGCCTTTAAAACAAACACAATTGCCTCACATTAACCTTCAAAGAGGAGCACTAATAAAGATAAGGAAGACTCAACATGATAATTAAATCTAACCCATGATCTACAGCTTCTTTGATGCTCCTCCCTTTGACTGAAATGCTTCCAATATGATGGGATGGGAGTCATTTAGCTAAACAAACCGAACAACACAACTAACAGTGTGTGATTCTTCTCACAGTATGGAAGCCATTAGTGGTTGGTGTAATCTTTATAACTGGGAGCTCTGAGTTGAGATGGATTTCAGGGCGTGGGAATAACTAAATAGTTGTTTTATAAGAATTATTGGAGACTTTAGACTTTGAAATGTATTATGTATCCTCAACCACAGCAGAGGCATTTTTAATATGTTCCAATGCACTATCTAATAATGCAAAATCGTTTGGTATGTCATTTTAATCATTCCTATTTTCATGTATCAATTTAAATAGTTTGTCTCGGCAGTTTTTGCGTAATCGATGTAAAAAAAGCCTCTTAGTAATTACCTTTAGAAACTTTTTTCATATAATAAGTATTGCAAAACTTAAAAGCACAAATGTTAATAATAGATCTGCTTCTCTAAAATGTCAAGTCTCTGTTTTAATAATTAACCCGCGTGCTTAATGTCAGAAGATCCCATGTGAAATACACAAATTCAAATCGGTTGCCTTTTTTAAATTTCTTTTCTGAAAAAAAGAATTGAACTTCCGCTTTATAGATGGCCACTTCTATGCCCAACTAAGGGGAAGCACTTTGGTGCTTTAATGACACTCAAACAGTGATGAGTGTAATTTGTTATAAGAGCAAGGCACTGGTTTTTGAATTTAAAACTTTTTTCTCTTCTTTCATTTTCTAGATTGGGTCTTGGCTTTAACCATATCCGCAATATAGAGAATGGCAGCCTGTCATTTTTGCCCATGCTGAGGGAGCTGCATCTGGACAATAACCGGCTCACACGTGTTCCCCAAGGCCTTCCAAACATGAAGTACCTACAGGTTAGCCAGAATAATCTTTTGTTTTTAACAAATTTTTTTAAAAATTTGTCTTGTTCTAACTTATTGTCTTGCCTTGTTTTTAAGGTGGTGTACCTCCACTCCAACAACATCAGTCAGGTGGGCGTGGACGACTTCTGCCCCCGAGGGTTTGGGATGAAGAGGACGTACTATAACGGCATCAGCCTGTTTGAAAACCCTGTCAACTACTGGGAGGTGCAGCCGGCAACATTCCGCTGTGTGAACGACCGGTTTGCCATTCAGTTCGGAAATTACAAAAAATAAAACCAGAGGAAATGCTTGGCAACACAAGAATGAGGCCGAAGTGTTGAGGAAAAACGAATAGAAGAACCATAATTTAAATAATGTCTAAAAAAAAAAAAAAAAAAAACACTTGAGATGTCACGAAAGGAATCTATATCTGAGATTATTGAGTTTATAATGTTACTTTTGTGGTGAAATCGAGTAATGGAGGAGATGGGTAATAAACGTATGGAGTAGACAGCAAAGTGAAATACATAATCCCAGAACTTGAAATAGGTGGAGAGCAGAATTTGTGCAGAACTGCAACCAGCTTTGCATTTTCAGATTGCAGTTTTGAAGCTATTTTCCATCTAAGTCAGTGTGAAGAGTGCTGAAACCTTGTGAAACATTTCAGTACATCAATCTTTACAATAGTTGTTATTGTAACTAAGGTTCTATTGTTATTTTCTTTGGTAAGGAATATAAGTAAAACATTGATAAGCAGTGCATTTTTGATGTTTTTATACACACACACACACACACCTATATCTATCTATCTATATATATATATCTATATAGATATATCTATATATCTATCTATATATATCTATATAGATATATATAGATAGATATATAGATATATCTATCTATATATATAGATATGTATATATATAGGTGTATATATATATACAGGTGTATATATACACCTGTATATATATATCTGTGTGCTGATTTGTAAAGAAAAAACAAATAACAAAACCAAAGTTTGTCCCCATTTTAGTTAATTCACTGATTTAATGTATTTTGGTCATGAACTCTGTGACTCTGACATATGAAGTTAGAAAGTCAGTGTAGTTTTACTCCATCTCCAAGAACCAGAGATAAAAAATAATAATAATTAGAAGGGAAATTCTTTTAATGCACCTTACTGAAATATTTTATACAGATTTCTTACTGAGCTCATTCTGTGCCTTTTATTAAATATAGTCAGGGTCTATCCCACACTCAATAAATACATCCGCTTGCTTTAAGACAATGAAGGTAGTGTGTTCACAAAGTGCAAGAAACAGTAGTAGTGATAAAGCATTGTTTTGCACAGATTTTCTTATATGCCTTATTTGCTTCAGGGTACAGTATGGAGGAGTGAGGCTTGGGGCAGCGGGTGGAGAGTTTGGGGGGAGGTGGGCGGTGAAGTAGCATGTTTACAATGGTACCCCTATGTGCAACTACTTTAGCTATAAGTATTATGTCCTGTCTCTATTCTGTAATCTGACAACCTACTGCTGCATGTGAATAAAGACATTTTTAGCCTGCTGCATTCAGCGAGAAAACCCCCCAACAAACTGGTGGCCTTGGGTTGAATGGTGTGTCTGGAATAAATAAAAAAAAATAAAAAAAAGGAAAATACATCATGAATGAAATCAAACTTTGTAAAGTTAATAAATAATAAATATTAGGAAAAATGCTCCACATTTGAACACTGATGTGTATTATAGCTGCATTTTATGGTCACTGGATATTCATTGGATACAGTCTTGACTTAAAGGGGGCTGAATGCTTTTTTAATGTTCTCACCACACCACTGTGCACAATTGTGAACTGAAAGAATAAAATGCTGAATTTAATTTTTTTAAAAAAAGATTTACTTTATAGATTGTAGATTGCCCCTCTTTACTATAACATCTGAAATAAAATCTCATGCAACCATGTTCTCAGAAGTCACCTAATTAGAGTCAACCTGTTATGTGGAGGCCTCAGAGGTTTGTGAAAGAACATTGATGAGTGAACAGTACCACAAGTATACAGGAATTTGAAGCATTTTCCACAGCTTTGATTATTTCACTGTCTATAATGCAATATTACAGCACAACCACAAAGCCTAGAAGGACATAAACATCAACCTACCCTGACAGATCAGAGCTCTGTCTGTCAGGGTCCTGCGCTGTTGAGTTGTTTCGGGGTTTGTTTATAATGTTTTATTTCTGATTTCTTATTTTGATTAGATCAGCCTTGTTTCTATGTCACTTTAGTTCAATCCGTTCTTAGTGATTCTAGTTTATTATGTTTATTTATTTCCTGTGTCTACTCATATACTACTCTTAGATCCTTTTTCGTAATTCCTGTTGTGTACTCTCCCTCGCCCCTGTGCCATTTTCTGTGTCCCCTCGGACATGCAATCTGTTACTCAGTTAGCCTGGACCATTACTCAGTTAGCCTGGACCATTGCTCCAGTATTCACACTCCCAGTATTTAATCACCTCTCTCTCTCGTTCCTTTTTGATTCCTCCCGTTTAGTCCTGTTACTTCCCCGTTTCTGTCTGCTGACTTTTTGTTCCTTGTTCTGCTCTGCCTCCCTGCGTTTTCATGTTTTTTTTTTTTGTAAGTTTGTTTTATTTTTTGGACTCTTTATTAAAGAAAAAAGTTTTCATCATACTCACCCAGACTCCGGCTTGCGCTTTGGTCCTTCATCCACCCACAAATTATCACAGTACCAACACTCAAAGAGGCAGCCAAGAGGTCCACTGTAACTCTGGAGGAGCTGCAGGGATGCAAACATCAGACACAATTTATCAACATGACAAGTAATATATGTTCACTTCACAAATCCAGTCTTTATGGAACAGGAAATCATTGAAGAAAAGTGAGCTCAAGATAATTTTAATCTTTTTCTATCTATCTATCTATCTATCTATCTATCTATCTATCTATCTATCTATCTATCTATCTATCTATCTATCT
>CAEGAE010006309.1:0-27959 GCA_903067095.1 Girardinus metallicus
GACTGTGGGAGGAAGCCGGAGAACCCGGAGAGAACCCACGCATGCACAGGGAGAACATGCAAACTCCGTGCAGAAAGGCCCCGGGCCGGGAATCGAACCCAGAACCTTCTTGCTGCAAAGCAACAGCTCTACCAACTGTGCCACTGTGCAGCCCGCTATTAGAAATTGTAATATTGCAAAATATATAAAGGTTGTTGCTACGTGTAGGGCAGCAAAAAGTAATGTGAAGCGACATTCTGTGATTTTCCTGCACCAAGACAAGCTTTACCTTATGCTATTGTTTTAAATAGGAAACTGTAATTTGATTTGTTGTAAGTTGAAATAATAAAGTGTCAAATGAGAAGGTTGAAGAAATTGAGGAGAAAAAGAGAATACATGCACCTTCTTGAAACAAGTCTGTAAAAAAAAAACTAACTCAAGCCAGAGTCACATGGCAGCATTCCAAAATCAAGCAACTCATTTGCTCCAGACGAGCTATAATTTCTGCCACATCAAGCTAAACAAGTCAGGGATGGAAACAAGAAACCCATATTTTTGAAATATAGACCAAAATGCAGTCTAATATGGGGACGAAGAACCCAGCGCATCCTTGGATTTCTTCAAAGTGGTTCATTTACTGAGCTGGTTTGTGAGGAGAAAGAGAGGGCAAGCGGATGGTAGAGGACAGGCAAAAAGATGAATCCGTGTGTTGGAGCAGGTAACGTCAGCAGATGCCACAGTGGTCACCAGTAAAGCCAAACAACTGTTATTCTTACTCTAAAATCTGGAACCGGTTTCCCTTGAAGTCATGCTCCCAAAAGAGAAGAGTCATAACACTTTACGTTACTGAAAACAAGACTTTTGCTCTTTGGTTGTCATTCTAAATAAATGCCAAACAGTAATCAGGGATAAATAATAAACCAGTCAAACCAGTCTACTTCCATTATTAAAACGCGTGTTACCTCAGGTCTCATGTTTTCCAAATTTTGCCACATAAATTATACAAACTTCAGAAAATTTGAAAGGTTTTGTGCACCAACACTGCTAATTTGAACATTATTTCAGCAGCATTAACATTTTGGATAACTCCAGATTAATCTTTCATAAAATTTGATTTGGGGGATAATGAGAACTGTAACCTAAGAAACTTTTAAGGGAAACTCACTTTTTTATATAAATGACAGATGTGGGAATTCATTTAAAAGGTAAGAGCTTGTGACTGCTGTGTATGTGTGTGTTTATGTGTGCGGAGTAGAGGCTATTACACTTAAATTATTTTTGGATTATTTTTTTAATGTTTGCCTCTCATGTTGCTTTAATTTGAACAATATAAACTAAAAGCTCATCCTCAAGCGCGATTGATATTATATATCCTGTGTTGCTTCCATGGATAATGTAGGCAGAGAGTAAGACCAGCTGGCAGCTGGTTAAGGATGAAGTCCTAGTTACCATTACCCAAAAAACAATTAAAAACAAAACCAACCGGTCCATGAAAGAGCTTCCTCAGTGCATTTCATCATCTGGACTTGATCAAAACTGATTGGCTGAAATTCAAACAGAAAATCAAATTGGGGAAAAAAAGGGATATTTGAAATAAACATTGGTTGCTTTATCAATGTGCATTAGAATTTCTTCAAAATAAATATCTCCAAAAATCAAAAATATTACTGTCAGGGTAAAAACGAGAGACATACATGCAGTAAAAGAAGGAAGGTCAATCAGTACATGTGGCTGTACGGCTCTTTCATCACTATTTGAACATCAGGGTAGCACCCACCGAGTTCCAAAAGTGATTTTTAGTGAAACGATGGAACCTCGACTCCACCTCGACCAGAGTCTCCGGATTCCCCCCCCCCTGCACAGTTTGGAAGTGCGTTCATGTTTTAAAGGGAAGGCTGCACATGGAGGAGGCACAGTGCTGTCATTACTGTACCATTCCTGAGCATTGCAGACTCTGACAAACTAGAACTGATGAGCACAGCAGGGGTCAGAGCCGCTATTTCAGTTCTTCTGACCACATGCGGCGCTCTGAGTCCAACTGCACATACACACTTGTATGCGTCTCTGTAACAGAGTGTCCGGGGATGAAAACATCTCTGGATGCTGAATCTGCTCGGCTATGTCAGGCATAGCATTTCATTTCTAAACCGTTCCTTGTGTAATATACTGAGACCCGCTCAGTCATTATTTGTGGGAATGCCAGTTACTTATTAGACCTCTGTTAATTTGGTTGACACTTTAATGCTCCAAGTTAACCTAGTAAGGTACAGTGCCTTGAAAAGCCTTCATACACTTTCCATATTGCGTTTCATTACAGCCAACACAAAGCAGTGCATAATTTCTTCTTCGAAGAGGAAACAAAATCATATGAGGTTTCCAACATTTCTTACAAATAAGAATCTAAAAATGTTAAAACTTCAGAAAACAAACTTATGCTGCAATTTCAGCTGCATGACCTTTGGGGATGCAACTAATAGCTTTGCATCTACATACTGAATGTTTATATATATGGTAGCTATGCCTGTATGTTTAGGGTTGTTATCCTGCTGGAAGGGGGACTCCTTCTTCTATCTCAACTCTTTGTCAGCATCCAACAGTTTTGCATTCGCTGACAAAAAGTTATCCTGTGAACAGATTCTCCAACATGAGCAGAAGACATCTGCAGCTCCTCCATAGTTATCTTTAGCTACTGCTCTGATTTACAACCTCCATTACCATCCTCAATTGATATGGACAGGCTTTAAAGATTTGCAGATATGGATTTCTTGTTCAGTTTTGGTTTAATGGATTGACATCTTATGACATCTTATGAAATATTTACCCTTCAAAGTCGATATTTTCTTTTATAACCTAACCCCGTTTTAAATTTCTGTTTATCCCCGACTCATCCCGTATGTTCTTTGACATTCAAGAATCTCTATGAATACCTCTGAAAGGCCATGTAGTGTCTGTGGGTTATTATACACAAAAATGAAAAACATGAAAAAAGGAATGATGATAAAATAGCTCTGAGAATTGCCAGTTGTTCTTTTTTTCCCTGTATACGCCCAGTTACTGTAAATTACGTCCTTCATTGCCTCTTCTCAGCAGCATATACTGTTTTCGTCACAACTGCACAAGCGAAACACACGTGCGTGCCAGTATACAAACTCAGAAAAGAGCGTGACTCCAGCCCGCAGCTACACGGCCAGAAGCCTGAGACAGCAGAAAGCAGCAGATGTGCTCGCAGTGAGAACCTTGTAGCTCGAGCATCACAGTGAATCAGCGTGGAAAGGGTGAGGAAGGAGTAATGTGTCAGCAGTTCAATCCGCCGGCCTCCTCGGTGAGACTGACACACAAATTGAGAGTCTATTGTTACAACACCGGCCTGGCAGCATCCCTGCTCATCCTGAATAAAAAGCATTACTGGCAGGGAAATAACTTCCTGTAATTTCTCATGACATAGAGATTGAATCCTGTGTTTTTTCCCAGAGCTCTTATTAATGTATTTTGGTTATTTTTTCAGGACATTTTCAAGACATTGCAAAGTAGGACGCACCCCTACATTAACATATTTTTATTCTCATTATTCCATTTTGTGTTCAACATGCAAATGTAGCAAATTGAAAACTTTAAACTGATTTGTCTTACAGTAGATCAGTTAATGTGCAGGAAAACCCAAACACACAGAATAGATGTGTTAAATCTAAATAATTTGTGCACAACTGAGTCTTCAGTATTAAAGTATTTCCATTTGTGATTATGTGAAAAGAGAAATTATGTTCAGATCATATTTTAGAGTGGCGTCACGACAGCAAAAGAATATGTAAAAAGTTTACAAATAGACCCATAAAATAGCAGATATTCAGTTAAAAAAAGTTTAAAAAAACAGTAGATGTTTTGCTGTAAATGTGTTTTCTCTCAACTGGAAATTTGAGCAAACACAATTCTCTTAACTAATGTATGTAGCAGGTGGGGTGTGAAATGGGCAGAATGTGATGGGAGCATAAAATGGAAAGCAGTGATCTGCTCTGATTATAGTTTATGTTTCAAACTTCCCTGTAATTTCAACTGGTCCTGCATTGAGGTCAACATGAATCTGTAAGCAAAAAAATATATAAAACTTTAGCTCCTAATGCTACACTTTACGTCAATTTGCTGGAATAGCTCATTTCCTCATGCTGTTTGTCTACACTTTTCACTTTATTTTCCACAAATATTTGAAGTGATATCTATGTTATGTTTAAAAATGCCATAATTGGACAGGCCTTAAAAATCTGTTCAAGCTATGCATGTAAAAAGAAGCAAACTTTGAAATGCCGCTTTAGAGGTTGGAGATGCCTTCTCTTTCGCCAGTGGCCCATATTTTTGTCTTTTCTTTTTAGGCTGTTCAGATAAAATGTACAGCAAAAGTTTTGGTCGATTTTGACCCATTGGCGGATGTATGTATGTAGACAAAGGTCTTATCTAAACCTGGAAAACACTTTAATCAAACTCTATACTCTTTTTTTGGATTATTTGCGTGGGTGATAAGTGTGAAGGCGTGAGTTTGCGTGTGTACATGTGTTTATACAGAGTAGGTGTGTGTGTGTGTGTGTGTGGATAAGGCTTTTGGTAGTTACATTGGTGAGGATGGTAGCTCGCACCACTCGGCACAAAGAACAGCCATGGGCAGGTAGTCTTGGCTCTTGGAGCTCGCTGCAGCCTCAGGCAGATAGACACCTGGCGCCTCCACAGAGTAGCCGCACACCCAGCACAGAGGCAGGTCAGCAGTGAAGCGTAGGAGTAGCAGCCCCCAGGCCAAAGAGGCACAGAGAGAGATGCAGAGAACAGAACCAACACCAACGCATCGCCACTTCCCCCAGCGAACGCCAAGCCCAGCGGCCAAGCACCACTCCCCTTCCCCTGGTGTTTGCAGGGTATATTTGAGTCTGTGCTGAAGTGAAATGATGCTATGAAGGCAAGCCTGTGTCCAACATACATTCAAACTGTGTAGAAGACTACAATATTTAGTTTAGTTTCTTACTTTCTGAGTGCGATACCATTGTCTGCTAAACGAAGCACAATGATTTACATCTGAAGTTTGATTTCTTAATTTGCTCATAAAAGATGCTATTCTGCTTCGCTTTAATTGTGGAATTTAAACAAAACAGGCTACAGGTTATGTGGTACAAAGACTTTTCTTTCATGGCAACCCATTATTGACCTTTTAAGAGACCCTGATTGACTCGAAGCTGGTTAATCTGTCTCTCTTTTGCTGAAAAGATTTTGTTAATTTGGCCATTTCCATCGACTTTATAAAGTTCAACAAAAGTACCATAAATAGAAACATTACAGTTAAATGATTTAAAGTTTCCAAGCCACTGAATACCCATTGCCAAGTAAACACACACATGCATACTATTCCAGTTTCACTGAACTCCTCAGGTATTCTGACAGCAGGGTAGACAGGAAGGTTGGCTTAAATCTATCTCTGAATCCTAACAAAGACCCACCTTATACAATGTGAATGAGCTCCTGCCAGTAGCAGCTCTTAAAAAGACTTTCTAGCACAGCTCAACATTTTTCATAATTCACAACATGTCGTCTATAATCTCTGCATATTTAGAGGCCTTCCTCCCTTTGTTACTTGTCATGTTCTTGCCTTCCCACAAATCTTTGCTGCAAGGACAGATCAGTGGTCGTGTCTGTCATAATCAGCACAGGGAGACCCCCTCCATCACATCCACCTGCTGTGGGCTGGCTGCTGCATGATTCGTTTTGACTGATGCCCAGGACCACCAAACGCCTCAGCCACCACGGCGCCCGGAGTGGGAGAGAAGTCATCTAGGTAATTTGAAAGCTGAAAAACTCCAGATGGGTGCACCCATGCTCCCCACCTCACACTCTCCTCTATAGATTCAAAGTAACCTCAATTTGGACTCATACATTTCAGTGTTAACCTTCACGGCAGCCGACTCCATTTCCGAGGACATGAGCCTTGGCGTGTTTTTGACTAAACTGTTGATGGATATGCATTTGTCTGACAACAGCTTTAAAAATAGACCTAGAATAACAGCACAAGGATCCAGCTCTCCAGATCCTCTCCATTGCTCACCATGCCTGGATTCTTGTATGTCAGATGTAACATTGAACAGTGCCGTTCAAGCTACTCATACTGATTTTTCTTAGACTTTGTCATAGTGGCGTTTTATGTGACATACCAACATGAAGTGGCACATTTTTTGTGAAGTGGAAGGAATACGGGAGTTTGAAACTTCTTCTTTTTTTTGCCTCTAACAGCATTGTGCATCTTGAAATTGAAAGTTTTGCACTTCCATTTTTAGCAAGACATGCTTGAACTCATCATACTACCACATTTTGATCATTTATTTGGCCACTTGGAAGGACTTTAACTGCACATGATGTCCAGATCTGAGGTGTATCTTCAGTGGCTGAAATTATAAAAGTCACAGAAACAACTATATTTCTTTTTCACAATTATGCATTATTTTGTATTGGTCTGACATATAAAGTTGCAAGTCACAAAATGTGCGAAAATGAGGTCTGAATACTTTTCAGGGCACGGTACATGCAATGTGATCTGAAATCTCAGTCAGTTTGTTTCTTGTCTCTGATCTCCTGAGGGACCAGCTGTTGGACACAGGTGAAAAAGTGAAATATTCTTTCACTTGCAGGAAGGATTTTCTGGTTTTTAATCTGGTTTAGTCTCAATGCTCCATTGTGATGCTTGCATAACCTCACCAGGTTAGACCTTTCCAGTCTGCACATACACACAATGACTCCACACAGAGGATTTTATTCTGTCTGACAGTTTGCTGTCAAGCTATCTGTTTCAATCCATCCCTCCCGTAATCTCCCAATTGGTGGCATACAGAGGTGATGTTGTTCTTTGCTTTATGAAACTCTATGCACCATCGGGGGCCCCAAGGCTGTACCTGACAGTAAACACTGACACGAAGGGATTCATAGTGGGGAAGAAATAAAAAGGCCTCTCTCACTGAACTGCAGCCTGAGATTTTAATGGGGTGACATAAGGCTTTGCAGAGGTCTTCTTTTATCTGGTTTAAGGAGGTGTTTAAATGAAAATGACTGCAATAAAAAAGGTGGAGATGAAGACTCCTGGAGTGGCTGATGGCTTCATCTGCCATGTGGCTAAATGTTTTGCTCTTCCCCCTCAGTCAATCATTTTATCTAAATAGTCTGATACAATTACAAGAAAAAGGAGAAAATGTTTGTCATACTTGGCTTGTATGAAACATTCAGTGGGGTAAAAAAAATAAAAATAAACTTAGGCTGTGTAATAATAAAAAAAAAAAAATACATCATTTAACAGCATGTTTTGCTCAAGAAATCCAGGAATTGAATTGAATTTAGTACATACCTTGCCCTCCAAAATATCTTAACAGGTCTACAAAATGAGAAAATATTCATAACAATATAGCATTTTATTTTTTATTGCACCTGGAGGTTTTCTACGAGGAACAATGATTCAGTCATTCCTCTGCTATAACAGCAGCTTTGGGTCATGCAGTCCAAAATAAAATAAAACAGAGCTTCCTGTGATAAGGCTCCTGGAGGCTGAATGATCGCCGGGTTTTGTTGTGGCAGCAAAGATAATAAAGCACTTTATGATGCTATAAAGAAAAGTCGATTCCAAACAGCTTTTGTTTGCCTTTCTGACTATCTGCAGAACGTTAAGTGAAAACCCTGATGGTTCATTAGCTTTACAAACATAACAGTTTCATTGACTTTTACATCTCTAAATGAACACTTTCATTCAAAATGTCACTGAGCAAAGAAAACGGCTACTTTCCATCAGAAGACCAGAAATGGTTTATTTTTCTCTCGTTGAACACCAAAGTCATTTTGTGCAAAACAGATTAAAATTAAAAGTGTTTTGAAAATAGTACAAATGTAGAAAATGCAACCTCTCAATACATGGTCGTTCATGATAAAGTACTCCATTATGCCCACAGAGAGCCTGTGAGTGTACTGGCTGCTGCAGCTCTCTCCCTCTATGTAACTGCGTTCCGTTACAAATGTGAGCAAAACTTTGCTGATATTCTGCTAATGTTGATGAAACACTATTTTGTAATTGCGCTGTTTCCATTGAAATTACATCTGAATAAATTTGTTAAGGCAATAAGTCATTAAAAAACATGCAGCGCCACCATCCTCCTTCGTCTTCATTTTTCCGGCAATAGTAACATCCGGTTGTTGACCACATGACTCTTGTGATGCGAAACAGGTCTTTTTCAATGCAGTTTTTGCCAAATACGCTCCAAAGTTTACCAGAAATTGTGTGCGCCGTGAACGTACCATCGGCCATAATACACGCTATTACAGAATATTATCAACCAGGAATGGACCAATTCTTAAGTATTTGTTCTTTTGGAGTTTACTGAAATTAACTAAAGTTACCAAGATTTAAAAAGTTGTGGCACCAAAGGTGCTTAAATTTTCACTCCTCTGGTTTTTGCAGTCTAGAGGCCTTTTAATGAGATGGACTGCTGGTTAGCTGGCTGAAGGGAGGCAACTCAACTTTCTCCTTGATTACAGCAAAGTCCAATTTGTGTGTTTTGGAAATAATTCAGTGCCAAAAACATTCAATAACTGTGGTTGATAAGATTACAGTAATCAATGTGTTGTATTGTCTTATCAACAGAAAGACAAATCAAGCTTTAATTTGTTTTAAAATGATAGAAAAAAATCCTAGATTTTTGTTTCAAAGGTTTGTGAATACACTTTGGTACTGATATTTTTACTCAAGGTAATCAGACTATGAGAATCTCACCGACACTTGGTTATTAACATGTTGGCATAAAAACATAATTCCACAGTATAATCGGTCACTACTTTCTACCCTTTTTACTGTTCAAGGGGATACAGAAAGTCTTTTCTCTCTCTCTCACCACACAGTGGTGTGTAAATCCATTTCATCATACTCTATGATGGAACCTGGTGTCCCTAAAGGGTACATTGTTACAAATCCCATTCATTTAATAAGGGGCTGCCAAGTACACCGGATTAGATTCAGCAAGAGTGTTTGATATGGACAAATTGAGGAATTACACCATTAGAAGAAAGAATAAGAGAAACTTGCTGAGGAGAAGCAGAGCGAACAATGGCAGATTAAGCCGTGGATAGATTTACAGGGAGGTGACTGGTGAGGTACGAGGAGTCCAGAGGACATTTACAGAATTGACCGCGCCATGTTGGAGTACGCTGGAGTTCAGGAAGCTATCAAAACAGTATGCCAGGGGCTGCCTCACCAATGACTAGAGGAGCAATAAAAGGAAAAGTCAGGGATAAGAGAAGCATGGGAGATAAAAAGGAAAGTAAGTAGGGGATAGGGAGAGAAAAAGAGAGTTAGTGGGAATAAAGATGGGAGCAACAGGGAGAAAGACAGTAGAAAAATCAATAGACGTCTATATGTGGTGTTGAGAACATGCCCTCGCTCTGCTCCAGACAGCCTATCCAAGGTCCCCAACAGACAGACTGAACATCCATCCACAGACCCAATCTGACAATTTGCCACCACAGGCTGTCCCTGTCACATGCACACACCAGCACACGCACACTCATCCTATGGGCTCTTCTCCTCCAAATCTAGAGCTCTAATTTGGTTGTGGGCGGGCTGCCATGTTATTGATGTTGCCAGGGGTCTGATCCATCTTTAGTCTGGGACAAGGCTTTAGTCAAGATGACAATAACTCAGAGGCATCCTGTTCCTTGCTTGCCAGACCATCAGACTGGCATCAGTAATTTAGAGACTGGATAGATAGCCAATAATACTATATGCCCCTGCGTTGCTTCATCACCCAAGAGGGGCTGGATGTCAGTGCTGCCTAACCTCCTTGCTGTAAATTTCCATTATAGCTAGCATGTTTTGGACTGGAAATCAATTCTGTAATTTTTACTAACTGTTACAAAACTTTGTGAAATCTCAGGTTGGGAGTTGCACAGTATGAAAGAAAGAGTCATTACAAAAGAAATATAAAATGAAACGTGTGCACTGCCTTGCAGGGTATGAAATGAGGGATTAAAACATTTTCTGAGTGTGTTTCTGTGTTTGTTTTTAATGGTGTGACACAAAAGATAAATTATTGAATTTTTCTCCAGCATGAACTTGCCTCTATGTGCTTCTTTGCTTAGATTTAGCTGGATAATGTGTGTAGGGGTGTGTGTGTGCGTGAACTGCTTTGTGTTGTTTTTAGCTAGAGGCTACCACATTGGGGAATTGCAAAAGGTTCATGTGGAGTTATGTAGCAGTCCAGTGTCTTATCAAAAGCAATATACTGCCAAACAGAGCACAGAGGAGCCTGACCCTGGTCTGATAACAATGAATGACGTGTGAAACAGAAAAGAAAAATGTGGAAAAAAAACAAACAAGGCAAAGATGGAGAGAAGCAATATAATCTCTGTAGCTGTGTGTTAGTGTAATCTCTGATCATTGATTAAAAAGATGTATGTACTCATGAGGACATGCTCACCTCTCTCATTTCTTCTTCTCCTAGAGCTGTCTGTCCTCTTACCCTTTCCCTCTTCTCTGTCTCCATCCCCATGTAGTAATGGCTGCTGTGACTTCAGCTGCATCAAAAAGCAACAGCTACAAACAACACCAGCCAGGTACTGTGCTTCTTATTCCTTGCCAACTGCAAGGCCTGTCGCATCAGTGAAATATGAGCTGGATGGAGAAAAACATTCTCTTGTCCTGACTGATTTCATTAAATGTTGTTATGCAACCCGCAGCAGAATGACATGGCAACAATTTTATGTAATAAATGACAGAAAATGACCTTCAGACACGTAGCTACATGAACCAGTTTTTGTTCTGCGAACAAATCAATCTGACATATTTACACATTCACTAAATTAAATGGCTGCATAATGGGTCACTGTCAGGCTAGACAGCAAGCACACAGAATATATTAAGTGCACGCACTCAGTCTGGAGCAAACAGTGTTTGGTCTTTTGTTATTTGGTCTGCTGTGAGGTGATCTATTGAGACCATGAGCTAAACAGAATATTCCCTTGTTGCTCTTGTTAAATGGATTCAGGTGAGTCCACTGCTTCAAATCACACAGTAAACATGAGCACAATTATCAACAAAGGCAATTGCTATGGGGAAGAAAAGAAAACTACAGTAACATACAGTACTCTGGTCTTTGTAGATGAAGCATAGACATAAATAACTTATACATCCCAGCATTTGCCTTCACTGTGGAAGATCCAGCCATGCAAAAACAATAAAGCAACTTTTTAAAACAACAAACACAGTAATAGAATAGTAAAACATACTTCCCCTGTAAAACATCACAATGAAAACTTTTTTAACACATCATTACTGAAGTATTTTCACAATATATCACCTCACAACCACAAGATACAAAATATATCAAAACTTTATGTTATATACCAATACACAGAAGCACGAATCAGAATTTGAGGTAAGCTGATCAGCAAACAGTGTCAGTACACGCCGATCATCATCCTGAAGACAATAAAGACAGCAGACAAGATAGGAGAAAGTTTGAATCAAGTAGTAAAACAACAACAGTTGTGAAGCTCTTACTAAAGACTGTTCAACATATCTTTAAAGACCTTTTGACAACGCAACTAATAGTTATGAACTTCAGCATTTCATAAGAAGAAAGCCATTGTTGAAAAAAAGCCTAAAAAAGTCCTGTTTGCAAACCACCTGGAGAACAAAACAAACGTGGAAGAGTATGGACATAATACGCTCCATATGGTATTAGTATAAGAAAAGATGGATGGAGCTAAAAATAGAGAAATTCAAGAAAGAAATATTTTAGAGGGTGGAAAAGACTTGAAACTGGAGAGGAGGTTCACTTGTCATCACAACAATCTTAATATAAAACTGGAACTACACGGAAATGAATTAGAACAACGTATTTGACACATGTTAGAACGACACAGTCAAAGTTCAGACTTTTTTTTTTTTCATAATTGGGTGTTACTCTGTGTGTGCTGCACTCTTGAGTTTCAAGAACCCCCAGTGCTTTAAGTCAAATAAAAGTGTTAAAAAGTTATTTTCCATTTTATTTGGTTGCTTTACTTAATCTTTAATCTTGTTTTTCATTTATTTCTTGGTTGTTTTGTTATAGCTTCAAAGATGGGTTTAATGCTTTGGATACTGCTTTTATCCAGTGTTCATTAAAAAAAGTTTGTTCTGATTGAAATACAGTAAGATGTTCAAGAGAAAAATTTTCATAAAAATATTTTGGAGAAAGAAAATTAAATTAATATAAAAGAGAGGTTCTTTAAAAAAATCCCTGTATTTAACATTTGAGCATACACATGTTTATTATTAATTTAGACAAGAAGGGACTAAGTGGCTACAGGAAACAATGTCTGTTAATTTACTTTGCATTACTTTGGCACAGTAGCAAGTCCAATTAAAGAAATAAAAGAGAGAAAATCAATTCAAGAGCACAGAGGCAAAAAAACCCCCCGGAATATTCCCGTCATGGTGCACAACGAATGCGTGAGAAAAAAGTTGAGGCCAGCACCCAAAACTGGGACAGAGTGAACGCGAGCAAACTGGAAAATGAGAAGAGACCGTAGTCAATTACAAGTCCCATCTTGTAGTTTGTGTCTGCATTGATTTGTCGGGCACTAGGTTCTCCGTCGCTCCCCAGTTCATCTAATTGCACTCACTCTGACCCACTAATTACTTGCCTAAGACCTAGTTGGTCTCACCTCGCTGCAATGCCTCGCTGTCTGCAGCTGTCTCTGTAATAGCGTGGGAGTGAGAGAAAGGAAAAGAAAAAGAAGGAGAAGGCTAAAAAAAAAAACTGAGAACCAGGGTTGAATAAAAATCCATTTTAGGCAAGGAAGCAGAGGGGACTGGCAAAATGAAACAACAAACGACACAGGGGAGGGAACAGGGGAGTGGATGTTTTAAATTTGAGACATTTGATAGAAACTCTGAACTCAGACGGTGTCTATGCAACAATGATAACATCCTGCTGGCGCTTTAATCCTTTGCTTCTCATCAAGTCCCCTACAGACTGTGCCTTCCAGATATCTTCTGTTATTACTTTTTTACCACATTTAGATGCTAGACATCTAATTAAAATAATTTTTAATATCAAACAAAATTATGGTTTTATTTATTAAGAGAAAATAAAAGTTACCCAAATCAACCTATAGTTTTCACCTTGGAACTTGTTCCATGGATTCAATTTTTGCCTGGTTCTTGAATATTGAACCAAGTGATGTTAAGTGATGTTCTGCGTTCTCTGTGGACAACACGATTGTGCTTGTATTGTTTGCAGTTATTCTATGATGACCACAAGACTAAAACCTCTAAGATCTTGATTTGTGGGCAACGGCTTCTACCACCAAATCGCCTCCATATCTAAAGTTATGCTAGTGCTTGCTTAGCACCAGCTCTTCGTATTCTAGCTCTTAGACCGAAAAACTGGTTATTTTTCGGACCAGCAACCAATTAAAACCTTGTGAACTCCAGGTGTAAGACTGTAACACACGCACACACACGCCAACAGTCCAAACCCTGCTTTTTCCATTAATAAAGCAGCAGATTAGGATAAGAAAAAGGCACAACCTGACATTTCATATCTTCCCACTGTTTGTTTTTACACCACCTGTCATGGAAGTCAATATGCCACATAGAGTTGCACTAACAGCTGAAATTTTTCTCTGAATCTATAATCTCATTTGCGACTCAAAGCCCTAGGAAAGGGGCATGATGTGTTGCTTTTAGAGACCTTGAAGCTTACCTTCATGTGTTAGAAACGGTTTTATACAAAAGCTATTTATACATGATTGAGCGCAATCAGATCAATGTCAACCACAAAATGTGATTTAACGAGGGGTAATTGTTCACAATCGGAGAACATTTAAGAGTGATATAAACACAAAAATAGATTAATTCAGTCAGAGGTAAAACATATTTCCACAGAAAGGCACTTAAGGAAATTCCTATTCATAAGCAAAATCACTGATAGATGTGACATCATCAATGCATTCATTTTCTGGTAATGTAAAAGGAACTTACCTGATGGAATGAGGCCGAAAGCCCAGTCAGGTACAAGACTGCCGAATGGGTTGCTTGTGTCCTTGTCATCTGTAGCCTCTGTGGTTCTGTGTTCCTCTGGTTTTAACTCTGTGGAAGGTGTCCGGACTCTTCCCACAACAAAAGATTCAGTAACTGCAGATCTGGATTCCATTTCCGTCAGGCCAATTTCAGAGTTTATGCTCAATTGAACGACTCCAGTTTGAGGTCCTTCTGTAGGCAACAGAGTCACCGAGAGAGGGCTCTGCTGGTCTGGTACACTAACATTCTCCTGCTTTTCCGTCAGGCCAATTTCAGAGTTTATGCCCAATTGAACGACTCCAGTTTGAGGTCCTTCTGTAGGCAACAGAGTCACCGAGAGAGGGCTCTGCTGGTCCGGTGCACTAACGTTCTCCTGCTTTTCCTGAACCCGTGAAATGGAAATAGTTGCTTCCTCTGTAGAAGAGGTGTCTGAAGTATTTTCTGAGATAATGACTGTGGTGGCAGGATGTGTTCTTTGTGGCTCTGTGGCCAAAGGCTCCACTGTGGTCACCTCAGAAGATGTCAGTACCTTCAGCAGAGCTGCAGGTGTGGAAGCCATCCCCATTTCTTTACTCTCCTCTTGTGTTTGCAAAGAAGACGGCAGAGAGAGCATCTCAGTTGGTCTGTGGACATAAAGTATCTCTCCCTTTGCCTCCTCAGCTGTGTCTGATTCCATGGCACCCTGAGGAGAGGCAGTGCGTTGAATAACCAGCAGCCACTGAGAAAGAGTAGTGTGTTCTCCCACTGTCACAAAACTGCTTGGTTTGGGTGAAGCTTTGGGCGTGGGACTTAATTTGACACCAATGCTGGCCAGTGTGTTGACTTTCATTTCAAAGCCAGCCAGAAAGCTGCTTCCATTTCCACTTCCCTCCACGTCTTTCTCTTCTCCTGATACAGCTCTGCCTTTGTCAGTCACAGGACCTTCTAGATCTTGATCTTTGCCTTCACCTGAGTAGTTCTCCAGGTTCTCCTGATGAAGGGAGTTGGGCAGCGTCATCAACTCCAGAGGTCCTGCTTTAGATTCTTTTGGCTCCCAAGATTCTTGCTCATCCAGGTAGGCCACATTTGCAGGACGACCTCGTTTGGGACCATTTTCTGACTTAATCGGCCAATGGAAGTGAGTATTGGAGACGGAAGCAAGGAAATGGCCTTGCCTGGAACCCTGAAGACCAGATATGTTGACATGTTTGTAAGGTGAGGAATTCTCAATGGGATCAGAAGGAAGAAATTCTGCAAGAAAGAAAGAGACACGGAGAAGTGATTAATATAATTTGAACACTTGGGGTGGTGATGATGTAAATTTATGGATTTGTAATTGCCAATCAAAACAGATGACAGTTTTACAATGATTAGGAAAAGGTGACGCCATCTTAGCACAAGCTTGGCTTTATTGAGGCAAGCCATGCTAGGTTTCAGATTAATGGTAATCCAATGCAACTAACTTCTTCAATAGTATTTCTATATTAATTTTTTTCCCTTTAACTAAACTGCTATTTTAAAATTATAGAAATATAATTTAATGGAGTCTGACTAATACCAAAAGAAACGGATTTCTTTACAGATATTTTATGACAATTTTGCACATTTTTGCTACCCTTGGCTTCCTTTTCAACACCTCACCACAACATATTCAAGATGTCTGTTGCAGATGGTTTATATAAAAATGCTCTGTATTTACTCATTTATTTTAATGTCATTTCTGTTGTCCCCAGCAGGAGACTACCAGTGTCTGAAGGACATTTTCTTTCACAACATTTTATCATATTGAAGATACAAGTTTTTGAAATCGAAACTAGTGTTCATCTGTAGATAAAAGTATAACTGTGAAAGTGGGTAAGGTGTAGCAAACAACTTAAAATGGACCGCTAAAGAGAGGAGATACATTTCAAATTGGCAGAAAGGAATGGTGAAACAGGTGACTGATCATAAAGTTTTGTTTGAACAACCTATCGCTGTTGACAACGAGGTTTGCTAACAGCAAATAAAGAAAAATTAACACTGGAATGCAGAAAAGTAAACACAAATATGCAGTAAATGCACACACATCAACACATAGCAAAGAGAGCCTATACCTAAACAGAATTTCATCTACTACTCTCAGTCCCTGAGGAGTGTTACACTCCAAACAGCCTCTTGCTGATATGTAGTTACCTGCAGCGGTGGAGGCCATACGGAAACAAACAGGAGCGTTTGCAACACGATAGTCAAATAATTAGCTCTGCAACCAGCTCCATCTGGGGTCATTTTATTTAGATTAAGTGGTCCACTGCACCTTATCAGCTTACAAGCTTTAAACTTGACTCTGTCAACACGATCAATAATTCATTCTGTCTGCATGAGTGAGTCATGGCTGGTATGAGGTGGCTTTTTTTAGGGCAGCGCTGCAGCTGCATCTGTGAGGGGCCGGTGCATGCAGCATTCATCTTCACTCAGCTCTGTCTCCGGCTTGCTTAACATGTCCTAAAAGTGCAGCGGCACAACAAATTACAGCACGAGCCAGAACATACACAAAGATGTCCATGCATAAAACATTAAACTGAACGTAAATTATTCAGACGGTGCTCCGTTGCCTTATGCCTAAGTGAGGTTTATGAGTTGCGGGTTCATTACCATAAGAGCCTTGTAGTCAGGCATAATTGTCCTATTAATAATCCAAATAGGTAATTACATAGTTTTACTTTGCACGCTGATGGAAGTGGGAATAATTAAACACATTAATCTGGTTTGATCATCTACATAATGACCCATGTAATAAATAAAATGTGACGATTAGCTGTAGGTTTGGATGATTTCATGGCAGCGTTTAGAGCACCGGTTAAGTTCATCTGTGCTGCTGTAAATCTGTCGGCAGCAGACTAAGAAGAGAGGAAAAATCAACCCGAAGCAGAAACGCTGCAAAACAAACTTATAATAAGCCCCTTTCAGACTGTAATTGCGTGCTTCCAACTGTAAGTGCTTCTGCCTCGGCTGCGTTCACTCCACTTCACCAGGGTAAGCGGGCTGCAAGAATCTCCTGGGTCAGGCAGACATGATATTAAATTGTGAGAATGGAGCCTGACAAAGGGAAGAAGGAAGGGGGAGCTGGAAACATTGTACCATCTACAGATACGGCGTCTAATAAAATACACTGAGGACTTATTGCAGGGATCTATGAACCATGTCAGGAGCATCTACATTACATTTTTCAACCGAACCAGTTCAGGCTCAGGGGTGACTGGGCTGATGTGAGTCATATAGTCTATATGTGTGGGTGTGTGTGTTGTTTTATTTTTAAAAGGGATAATGTGGAATTAATAGAATCAAAATAATTGTTTGATAGTTAAAAAAACATAACTTACCGACTGAAGCCTGCAAGATATACTCTCTTTCAATTTGAGGACCCCAGCATATCTAAATGGAGAATATGTTGACTTAAAAGTAATTTCCAAATCTGCTTTTTGAATAATAAGTCTAGTTTATGACAAAAGAGAGAATTTACCACAAGCTGTCTTCCCTTCATTGTGAATTCATCTGGTTGTCAAGCTGTCCAAATATAACCAGTGGCTAGTTTCTAGAAAGTCATCCTGACCTAGACATTGTCAGTTGTCAGTTTCAAGGATTTCATTTTCCAAATATGTATGAAAGAATCAGAGAAACACTCCATGTATGTTTTTGATGAGAAAATAACATTATAACATGATATAAACCTAAAAAAGTTGATTTTACATGATTTTACTGCCCCTTTAACAGGCAGGACAGACGGGTAGAGATCGAATTGTCTCCCATTTCCATCCATGACTCCATTGAACATGTTGAAAATTTGAGCTTCTGCCATCGGGTAAAAGATTCAGCTAAAAAGCATAGACCACTGGATAGAAATTATGTTTTGTTCAATCTCTTTTGTTCAGTCTGTCGTTGTTTTCAATTTTGTCGTATTATTATACTGCTATTGTAGCAACAACAATGAAAAGTGTATTTGATTTTTTTTTTTTTTCTGAAGATGCTATTTATTTGGCTGAAATGATTCCACTCTCAGTTTTTTTTAATGCAATTTTCAATATTGCAGCAAATCAAATATCAACAATACCTATTCTGTGCCAGTAGTTGGCAACAACCTCAACACTTTAGCGATGAACGTTTCACCAGAATGCATTGCATCCATGACTAAGCAAAGCAAAGCAAAGCGTTCTACTTAATCAAAAACTCAACATGTCACTTTTAATTGCAAAGGACCGCTGTGATCCAGCAGACATCCTGCAGTGTGCTGTGGCAGAGTTAGCTCAACCCTCTGATGAGTCCATAGGAAGGAGCCTAAGCTTGGCAGTTTCCCATCACAGCAGCTTCAGAGAGAGAGAGGGAGAGAGAGAAAAAAACTCTTCACCTCACCGTCTTTTCTCCATCTTTCTCTTTCTCTTCCCTCCAACCCCCCGATTCCTTGCTGCGGTCTTGTTTGTTCCCCACCCTCTACTGTGATCATTAGCGTCTACCTTCAGAGGAGCCGGGCCCTTAATTGGCTGAGACGTAGATGGAGATTGGAGTGAGCAGAGGCGCAGGCTTGCCTCCGCGTTAATTGGATAAGGCTGTAAATAATGCATGACGACTAAAGCTTGAGTTTTCGCTAATACCTTGATATGGAGTTGCCAGGGGATTTCAGGTAACACAGCGGTGAGCATTTATATTAATAAAGCCAGGAACTGTAAGGTGAGAAAAGCAGAGCACTTATTGAATAATTCTTCTAGCTGTCTGTGTGAGAGTGTTTGCCTTACTCTCTGTCCTCTCCTTTTGTCATGGCTATTAGAAAACTGCCTCCCTTCGCCATGAGCTGTGCTACACCTTCCTACAGCTTTTGTGTGACTCCCCAGACTATTACGGTAGACGTATTGCTTGGTTAGTTTTCGGTTTAGGAATCTTCTACCATGTAGAGCGTCTTAGAGAAGTAATAATACCTCTTAATCGTCTATTTAACCTAAAATTTCATTAGATATTTTCTCAGTTTTGGGTTTGAAATTACGCATGATTTAGATTTCTTTGATGATCATAAATAATGTGTGGTATGCATATTTATTCACCCCCTTTAATCTAATCCTCATAAATAAAAGCCCAACAAGATGTCTCTGGGAGCCATCTGAACAGTAAACAGAATCCATTTGTCCGTAATTTAATCCCAGATTAACTGCAGCCGTTTGCTGAAGTCCTCATCAGTTCGTTAGAAAACGTTATGGAACAAGCATCGTCATGAAGACCAAGGAACATGGCGGACATGCCAGAAGAAAAGTTTACAGCAGGATTAGGATTTAGAGCAACATCTAAAGCTTGGAAGCCCTGTTTCTTTTCTCATCTTCGAAATGAAAAGAGTGTGGCACAACCTACCAAGACATGGCCACCCATTTAGACTAATAGGCCAGAAAAGGAAAATATTAACCAGAGACTCATGGAGCTACAGATATCTATTGCTAACGCGGAAATAATCTGTTCGAAACACTCCACAATGTGACTTTTATGGAATTAAAATCTTTTTTTTTTTTTTGTTTTGAAAGGAGATCATCAGAAATCTGCTCTCCAACGTCATGTTGTGGTGATGGTCTGAAGAAGCCCACAATGTAACGTTTTGACTTATGTGCAAAAGGCTATATGTGGTAGAAACCCTGAAAAGACCTCACTCATCATGAAACATGTGGTAGACAGCAACATGCTGTGAGGACTCCTTTCATCTGCAAGGACAGGGAACCTGGTGAGAGTTTATAGGACGATGAATGGAGCTTAATGCAGAGCAATTCTGGAAGAAAGCCTATTAAACACTGGGAGAAAAAAAACACTCAGACAAGGTTTCACCTTCCAGCAGGACAACCCTTTACTTTGAGAATTTGTGGCATGACTTGAACCTTAATGATCCCATTCATCCTTCATTCAGTCTGGTTGACTTTGAGCTATTTTGCAGGGAGAACGGGCAATAATTTCAGTCTCAACAAGAAAAAAGCTATTAGAGAAACACCATAAGAAACTTGCAGCTATATTTGCCCCACATTGACTCATTGAATAGATATCCAATCCTCACCGTTCAGGAAATGGGAAAAACCCTGCATACTTTTTCCCTCCCACATTAACTCTCAGTAAAGACGCAGTAAGTCTGCTAAAATTAGGGTTTTTAAAGCATACCAGCTGAAAATAAACCGTTGACCTTTTCTATCCACACATTTCTCAAAGAAGGCCGTCTTGTGTTTTTGGTTAACAAAGACCAAAATTCTGTTTTGTTTTCTTTTCATCTAATTTATTCACCACATTTAATCTTTTAAGCCTGATGCATCTTTGACTCCTAGGAATAAGCTGCAAGTTTGGATGCAGGTCGGCTTTGTTTTGAATGAGAAGAATTCAAGCTTGCCAGGCTTGTACGGCAAACAAAGCACCGCCAATAGGTTTCTATACAGTACATGACGCCTCCCTTTTGTTTGTTTGCAATTACAGTTTAATTAAATTTCACGCGACTCCTCAAATTGCCCTGCGGAGGAATATATTACAGGATCCTCGAGGGGAAAGAATTGAAACTGTAGCGCAGAGGCTGAGACTGTTTGTAAAAGGGTGACATAAATAGATCCCGTATTTACCAGCAGCATTTAAATGCACCAGGCCTCCATTCAAAGCCAAACAGTTTCTGTTCGGCTTGAATTCAAATGAAACAGCATTGCTTTTGAGGTTACAGTAAGTTCATATCAGACATGTGAAAATCACAGATGAGGTCTTACCTTTAAACGTGGATTGGAGGTTGTCATTGATCGAGCCGGTTCCTCCGTTCGCAGGGTGAGCGCTGCTGGACTTTTGCTCGGCATTTTGGATCGAAGGCACCAGGTTAATGAGAGGCATCAGCTCTTTTTCCTGCTCTGACAGTCCCTTTTCTGAATTCTGTAGTCCGCTTTTGGGATCCCTGAGGGGGAAAGTGCCACTTCTGTGCTCCAGGATGGCATTGTCCATGCTGCCCTTGTTTCCGCCGGGTTTAGGAATACTCGGACTTTCGCCGAATGCCTCTCCTTGTGTTTGGTTCTCTGTAGCTTTTTCCTCAGGCAGTGTGGGTCCCCTCTCTGTCTTATCAGCCCCTCTGCTCCCTGTCCAGAACTTAAAGGGCCTCATGAGAGTGTTAACAAATTCAGTGAGAAGACTGTAACTTGCCTGAGGCTGGGGGGTGGAAGAGGCAACGGGGGATAACACTGGTGCGTCTGATCCAAGATAACTGCGATCCAGGTCCTCATGAGCTGAAACCCCACGGCTCTCTGCACTTTCGAGGTCCGGGATGCCAGAAGTGATGTTGCTTCCAGCTCCATCAGATGCGTCTGGATCTATAGGGCCGATCGTGGATCCATTGTGTCTTTCATCCCACTTCTCCTCCTGCTTCAAGTCGATTAAAACATGCTCTTCAGATGTCTCAGACGACTCGTCGTTTTTACTAAATGAGGGGTTTACGGTTTTGTTTAAGGAAAACCAGTCAGCCCAGATGGACGTTCGGACGGCAGGGCCCCGTTTCTGGGCTTCGGTGTCTAAAGACGAGGCCTCCAATGCTGGTCTCCGAGGCTGGAACAAAGCCTTCACCTCAGAAGCCTGGATCGCTGCTGGCTGGTGGGCTGCAACACACAACATTCACATTTCGTTTCACTTGCTTTATCTGCAGCTGCACAACACCTGTCATTATAATCAATGCTGGAGTGAATGCAAAACATGAAAATGACACGTCTATTTGAGGTTCTGATTTTCCAAAACAAGCTCCTGTCATTTTAAACTAACAAATATAAATAGGTCTTAATGAGATTCATGTGAGTAAAAATTGTTATCAAACAAATCACATTACAATTTAACATCTCACTTTAGCAGGCATGATTTGTGTTGAATATTAATGCAAATGTGCAGAGGGATTCATCCATCATATGTTTGTTTTGACAGATTCTCAGGCGCTCTGTTTCCACGCCGCTCTGGCTCACTTAAAACGATTTGAGGTAATGCAAATGGTTCACTTTAGCAATGACACTTTGAAAGATGAAACTGACATTTTTCTTCATCTATGGAAATGTCATTCTCGAAAATGAAGCCGGTACATTTTATAGTCAGCGCAAGATGACAAACCAATACGAAGCCATAAAATTAGAAGCAATAAATCAAGTGACCCAACTGAAGTGCATTCAGATCAATGTGAAAATAAAACTGTAACTTGCAACATTGACACATCATAACCACAAACAGTAACTGTGGGCGGATTTTGAGTTTCAGATTACATAAAGTAGCGCATATTTGAAAAGGTGATGGAAAAGAATACATGTTTTTTTTAATTATTATTATTTTATTTTTACAAAAGTAAAAGGCGTGCCATTCATTGCTGAGTCAGTACTCTACATCCTTTCTCTACAGTTACAGAAAGTCTCGTCTAGATTTTCACATTTAGAAACTTAAACTTTTGCCTATTCTGTTTTGCAAAATAACTTAATCCCCATAAAATCGGATGGCAAAGCATAGCGGAACATCATTTTTTCAATTATTGCTAAGAATATTCTATTAAATTTAGCTCTTTACTTTGTCTGGTCCATCCTAACACATAAATATGCATTGATCCAAACCATCCTCTTAAAGCCGTGGCTGTACGCTCCAGCTGCATCTGTTTGTTGTATCTCTTGAACTTCTGTCATAGTCCTAAGCCTTTTGTATCCTCTTATTAAGTCAGCATTGCCATGTTTTTAGCTTCAGTCATTTTTCCACACTGAAACATGATGCTGTCATGTTTCAGTGTCATTTATTGTGAAATGTTAGTCTACTCCCTGCAGCTCCTGAGATGATCAATGCTCAATATTTTTTTTATAATCTAATCTTTCATTCAATTTCAGTTCAACATTTAGTAGTAAATATAGTAAATATTTAGGAGTTAAGAATTAAAGGTGAGTGAATACAAATGAACACTTTGACTTTGTTTAAAAGAAAAAAACTAAATCACAATTATGTGCTAGAATGTTGCGATTATAACATGACAAAACGTGGACAAGCTCAAAAGGTGTGGATAGTTTTTCTGTACATTCTTTCGTCTGACTCATGATGGAACGACAACGTCAGCCAAAAATCAATGTTCTTTGTTCTCGCCTCTTCCTCTTTTCATTTGTCTCTCAGCCTCCTCTGCACCCGACACACCAGCTCTCAAATCCACCAGGAGGAACACAAATGTCACAGGCTTCCTCCAACTCCTTCATGTGTGACACACACACTTAGTGCTAATTACAAATCTGAATGGAAAGCAAGTCCTGAGACCTCGCAGTTGTTGCTATGGCAATTACCAAAACAATATTACATTGACTTTATCAGACACCAGAGAGCTCTTGGTACCTCTGCAGCAGAAGGCGTCGAAGAGGGCGGTGGTGTCCGGGAAGCCGGTGCGGTTTGGGTTGTTGTAGACCGTCCGCACACCGGGCTCGTCTCCGCCGCAGTTCTTCCGTGGGACGTTGATGGGGTAACGGACGCTGCCGTCGGCTAGCCAACCAGGATCACACTGGTCAAGACCAGCCTGCCAAGCCAAGTAGAGCTGCCCGACGGTGGCCAGTTGGGCTCCCAGAGAGTGGCAGTGGGTGGAGGCGGCGGCCAGGCTCAGTTTCTCTGGCACCGTGGAGTGGAACACTTCACCTGGAGGTGGAGACGTTTTTGACAGGCTTTGTGGTTGAGTTAGCTTTATAAATACACTTGAGTCTGTAGCTTTTTTTTGTTTTATGAAGAAAAAATAAATACTTTTAAGGCATGAAAGTGGCACCAGCTTCTACCCTCGTTTCACTATTTTCAAAATCAAATATCTTCAAACAAGAAGAAATTTGCGTCAATACAGTTAGAGCCAATAGTCAAGAAAATGCAATTTTGTGTTCGGCTCAACTCGGTAATCAAGACAAAGTGAAATGAAATGACGGAGAACCAATTAAAAAGACTGCAGAGAAAAACACAACAACTTTGGAACAAGAATCTAGGAGTTTTACACAAGGTTTTCTGCTTCTGTTGAGCACAAAACAGAAGGTGATGGTTCAGGTGCCGACAGATGGGAGAGGAAAAAAAAAAAATCAACATCTGATTTTCCAGATATGTTTGAATGTATGCAAGCGTATGTGAAGTATGACGGAACATTAAAAAAAAAAACAGAAAACAAAGTTGTAAAATAATGAATTACTGCAGAAAGCCTCAGAATTTCTGAAAAGGATTAAACTCTCCCTGTGCAAAAACACGACTGTTAGATTAATTAGTCTCTCAAACGTGACCTTAGTTGTGAGAGTGAGCATGCATGGTTGGGTTGGTTGCCTTGTGTGTTTCTGTGTTGCTCTGTAATGGACTAAGCACCCTATCCAGGATGCAGCTCGCCTTTTGCCCTTTTACTTCTAGTTTTAAGCACCAGCCTCCAGCAACCCTTCAAAATTCAGTAGACATAGACAAATAGATGGATGCATATTTTTCACAACGTTCTACTGAGTCATTTATTGAAAAAAAGATAATTAATTGAATCAGTCAACCTTTGCCTCTTTAGCAACTCGGTGGCATTCTACATATAAATAAAGTGTAAATAGCTTTGGAAAATTCTGACCTTTCTCTATTACATTTGATGATACCTGCGGCTGAACCACCTCATAATAATCGACCCAAATAAGCTCACCCACTGAGAAGGTCAGACTGTGGTTTTAAAAGCCTGCTGTTGTATTAGTTGTTCTCCGGAGTACAGAGGAGGTCATTAAAGTACAGCAAGCATCTAATTTCAGTCTGGCAACTAAAATTAAATGAAATATCAAGGTGGATTATGTGCTGGGTTATTATTTGGTCTGGACATGCCTTTCAAAATTAGCATTGATGGCTGACTCAAGTCCGTTCAGACTGTTATATGGATCAGAAACAGGTTGCGGGTAAAGTCCTCCTACAATATTTTAAAACTCCACTTTTTTTTTTTTCTCCTACAATACAAACAATAGTTAAAGTCATGGAAAACAGTTCTGGTGAAAACATTAAAATAGCAGGACCAGCCAGTCTTACTAAGCTAACACTGTTTTAAAAATACAGCAGATAAATAATAAGTGTCATAAAGATGACTGTGGGCTACCTCAGCAGATTTAACCAGTCAGTAACATGAATGCCTCGTGATTCTGTGCTTTTTTTGTGCCACACTTTTTGTGCACAAATGCTGTGATCATATCCCGGGCTTTTCAAAAATACAAATACTTGCAAAGTCTGAACTCCCGAAACGTTCAGAGTTTAATACAAGAAAAATAAATGTAAATCGATCTTGCTTCTCATTATCTTCAGAGTTCATTCCACTTAATAGACCCATTTAAAATTTATAATAAATCTGAAACTTTGTAAATACTTGTTTGAAAGAAAAAGAACCTTATATTTACTTCTGCAAGTGTCGAGCTTCTGGGAATGCTAATGCAGTTTACAGTGACAGGAAGTCTTGTGCATTATACAAAATTAATGAAGACGTTGAAAAAGGTTTGCTTTACATCTCACAGAGAAGTAAGAGACACTAAACCTCCAACGCTGGATTTTAACAGCTAAAATGCTGTTTACAGTTGTAATACACATGGCTAAGTTCGAATTCAATGAAGTCTGAAAATGTTTAAAGGAATTACTTCACAGCCGGGTTCGAGCAGAACTATTTCACTGCGTCATTCTGGGGAAAAACAGTTAAAAACCAGCTGAGAAGCTGCTGGTGGAGGAACAGGAAGAGGAAGGAGAATGGGAACATAAGGTTAACCACAAACCAGAGAATAAGGAGACAACACAAAACGCCTGCAGCAGAAGGACACATTTATTTTGGTGGTTTTCCCCTCTGGAATGAACATTACACAAGGGAGGAGTTTAAGCGACAACTCAGGAAGAAAAATAGTATGCTCTAAGTGGTAGCTGTAACTTTTTACATTTTTTTAACTGTAACTACTGTGTCAAAAGGGAAATAATGAAGGTGCTGTAGCTTCTTCTCCCATGAACAGTACAACTCAAATTGATGTGCAAATATTGATATTTACAGTGACTTGTCGGGAGAATCTACAATACCGTTCTATATGCCAACCTTAAATTATGTTAAGCAGGTAGAAAAGGGGAGAAATTAATCATGTAGCCCAGATTTAACAGTAAAGCCATATGAGAAGAAAATAAATAGAGGGTTACTAAAAACTCTCCCGTGTAATGTTTAACAAAATGTTTAGCAAAGGGCTCCAAATTTACTGAAAACCAAACAGTATTTTAGTTTGGTGCCCTGCGACAGACTGGTGACCTGTCCAGGGTGTACCCCGCCTCTCACCCGGAACGTAGCTGGAGATAGGCACCAGCACCTCCCGACCCCATTAAGGGACAAGGGTGAACAGAAAATGGATGGACGGATGGATTTTAGTTTGGTTTGTAGTGTCATCAATCAGTTAGCCATTTTGAGGGGAATTATTCCCACTCAGTGGAGCATTGCTGCAGCTTTCAGAATAAACCAAGACAATTTTCCTAATTAGTGAATGCACTGGACACTAATAGGTTGCATAGCAATAACAGTGGTAAAATTTCTAGAGCGGAAGATGTTAGATGTTACAAAACGTGTAAGAAGCATTTAAAGAGGAAAATAAATAGCTGTTTATTCATGCGATACAGAGTTAGACTTCAGTCGGTAATGGTCATTTTGCTTCGACGTCGTTTTATATTTTTGCAATTTGGTAGCTTTGTATCTGACCACTTATTAAAACAGGGACACACTGACTTGTGAGCAAGAGAAATTTGTTCTGGAGCTGTAACTACATTGTAGAAGTGATACCGTTTAATAGTTCTGGAAATTGGAGATTGGCAAGCCTTTAGGAGTACACAGTCTGCTGCCTGTGACAGAGACCACTGTTTAGTTAGGAATCAGTAATCCTTTAGTGTATGTTTACATGGACAATTATAAGTACTGAATCTTATATTAATGCAATATTGAGGCAATTCAAATTATTGTTCATGATTAGAAGGAAGACCCCAAACAAACAAGAGAACAAACAGCAAGACAAACCCCATTACATTGCAGAGGCAAGTAAAGGAAAACAATTGCAGGTAAAAAAAAAAACAGACTACACTTTATGACGTCCCAGTTGTTATTAATCAAAAGCAACCCTAAACAGGTGGGTTTTACCCTCGATTTATAATATTTGGCTGTTTTGCAGTTTTAAAGACGTTTGTTCCAAATTTATGAAGCATAGAAGCTGAATGCTGCTTCTCCATGCTTGGTTCTGGTTCTGTGGATGGAATAGCAGACCAGAACCAAAAGACCTGCCTGAATTAACACAAATTAATGGCTTCCTAATGCTTACCTTGAAGTTTCTTTGCAAAGCAGTAGACGTCAAACAGCTCATCAGGAGCCCTATTGCCATAGTTACGAACACCGGGCGAGTCCTCCCGATCACCATAGCAGCCGGGCCGAGGTGACTGGATGGGGTACCTGCAGAGGAAACCAAGTGGAAGGCGCAAACACAGAGAGAGTTAAAGAAGAAAGAGCAAGATTTATATGGCTTGGCCATGAAAAAAGCAGCCGCAGACAGACCGAGTCCTCCAGGGATGGGTCCATGCTCCCGAGTAGAAGATGAAAACCCAGCAACACTTTTATCATTTTCTGCTCTGAATACAGTAAGTTTAAAGACATCTTCCCAAGGAAAAAAAAACTAAAATCTAGGACCCTGAGTGAAAAAAGTAAAATCTGTGTCCTGCCAAAAGCAGGATCTACACTGTATATTCCTTAGGGATGTTGTAAACGAATATTTTAGTAATCGAGTAATCTATCAATTATTCTTACGATTAATCGGGAAATCGGATAAAAAAAGATAAAATAAAACATTGGTAATCTAACATAACAGCAGTGTTACTATCGCATATCAACATCAGTCCAATTTTTCACATTTGAGCTTCTCTAACAGTTACTTTTCTGTAGTTTAGAAAATTA